>JAHZMY010003606.1:0-25403 GCA_027743915.1 Seira sanloemensis
GTCCGTGTATGAACATGTCCTGGTAACCGGGTCACCAACCCGCTTCTTGTGCTATACCCAAACTAAATGTAATATATTATATGGAAAGAAATGTTTTGGTAAATACATATCTAAATATTTATTTCGTAGCTAGGTCTTGATTTTTGTAACATCTCATAGCCTACAATTACTACTGCATTCTAATTGCTTGGCTTCGTCACACAAAGACTCAAGCTTTTTCTCTTTTATCCTTTGTAAGATGTAATCAATTAAAGCAATAAACGCATTCAAAATCAAATCCAGTGATTTAGAAAAGGGTATGGTATGAAAGCATGATTTTAAGGAATGTACCTTTTACCAAGGCTTACATATATAGGGAAATTTTTGTGACCATAGACACTTAGTACAAACACCATATCAGTTGGAAAGAATTTACTGCAAACTTTTACTGGCCATCAATGCAATTTTCAAAACAGAAATGCAAGGTAATTGATCGCTTATCATAGTTTTTTACTCACATCAAAGAAACTATTTAAATTGAACTTACTGAAGTTCAATGATTGTATTTACGACAATTAGGTAGATCCTGTTCACAGTCACAGGTTTCCCCTGACACTCAAGTTCACAAGTTAAATATTGCAGAGATTTCACATAGCTATTCTAACTGCCTTTTTTTGTGAAGACGAGTGTAGACTTCTTGAAAAAATGGAATCTGTAGCAGGTATTTTTGTGAGAGCACTACTCAAAATTCCTTGAAAGGAACTTAAGCTGTCTGCAAGTCGAATATAGGTAATCGTTATTTTGGAAATTTAAATCTGCAATAAGCGGTAAATTACTTTGCATTTCTATTTTAATTATTGCATTGAAGGACATTAAAAGTCTTCAAGGGTCATTAAAAGACTTGTACGCCAGTAATAACTTTTATGGCTGATATGGTCTAACTTATGTATAGTAAGTGCGAATCCCGTGAAACAAAAACGAGCATTCCCCTATGGGACACATGGTCATTAAACCCATAATTTTTTTTCTGATTTGTATTAAAACTTCATTTGGATGGTTTTTTACTCCTTGCTAATCCATGCAAAGACTGGCCACTCTATTGCCAATACCAATGCCAATCGAAATTTCACGATATCAAAAGTTCCAAAATCTGAATCCTTATCATTTAATATGTTTTTTTTCAGATTATCGAAAAGCAAGTTACATGGATAAAATTAATTTATTTGACATCACTTTGACGCTAAAATTACTATTACTTCGGTTTATTGCTGCCACGCGCCAAACTACCTCCAGCACACTTATCGATTCCATGAAGCATTATGTAAAGTGTTATTGTAGAAGTAACCCGATGTGGGACAATAGAAATACGAAAACCTTTATTTTAAAAATGGTCAATATCGATTTTACAGCATTAGGTTAATGCACATGTCTCGCGGAAACGATATTTCATATGTCGGGGTTGTTGAATAAGGACCTGGATATTTTCAAATTGCTGCTGTAGAGGATGAATCAAAGATGACATATGAAAAGCAAACCGTCTGCAAACGTAAACCAATTCAGAAAAAAAATTCCCAGCGTCAAAAAATTGGAACATCAATTTAGATCTTGGCAGTGAGGGAATGAAGTGTGATCCATGACAACTTGGAGTTGTCCCAAAGCCATATTTAATTTTGTATTCATATTTAGTTACGATGTAAGGATCTGAAATTTAGTTAGCCATTAGAGGCAAAAATAGATGATTGACTATGATATGAACTTCTGAAGTGAAGAAATTCTCCTAATTACGCACACCTTGATTTCGGTACATACGTACTTATGATACAACCGTACTATTTGTAATTTTGCAATAAAGTAGAAGGAAATATTTTACATCACATTGCATTATTTTTTGCAAGCCTAACTGCAAAATTTCTTACAGCATCAGTTAAAACAACAGCTAGCATCCTCGTAATGTATGAATAAAATTGAAATAGTTCATGAAAATGAAATGAGAACGATATCGTATTTTACTAGTTCCTCAGTCATGACAATAATAATTGCCAATACACTCATTAAAAACAAGGCAACTGTTCGTGACTTTACAATTGACTTTCGCAGTTCCTTAAGGACCTTCAGCGACTGCCTAGTTCATATTCAAATTGTGCGTCTAAAGCATCAGGTAAAAATGTTTTATATCTACCTACATTTTAATTCCTTTCATTGTCCATGTATATGATCTTTGCCTCTTTTTTTAATTTCCAGGGAAATATTTACGATTCTACTAACCTTGTGCCACTTGACTTCCCCGTGCAAGTTTCCATTTTCTTTGTAGACATTGAGATCATCTCGGACAAAGATAGTCCGGGGCTATGTAATGGAGATGTTCCCGACTATGAACCGTTCCCGGCTGAAGACATTTTAAGGCCAAATTTACTGAAAACAAAATGTGCAACATTTGTCTACATTGATTCCGCTTTGTGCCGCTTTACCATCCTAGGTCACGTTCCGAGCGCCTTTCGAAGCCTATTGTTAATTCATCCAGTTGACATGTATTTGGCACATGTCTCGCCTCGTAAACCAGCTCTCGAAGAAGTTGCAGTAATGAACGCTGTATTCGACTCATGGTACTGGAATTTCCACAAAGACAAGTCTAATGTGGTTACCTCGGTAAGTATACGTACATATATCTAAATAAATTCCGTCCCGCTCTGAGCAACGATTTGTAGATAATTAAGTCTTTTTCAATTGGTCCCATTTCTATCTTTCATTACTATGAAAAAATTACCTAATGGAGAAATTAAAGCTACATATCACTGTAGAACTCGTCCATGCATTGAAACTATGATTGACGATTAATCGCAAACGCTGTGAAACCTTTCAGCTTAGACTACGTCTCCAGAAGGGGAAGGTTGTTGAACTCAACTACCCAAACACTTGAGATTTCTTGACAGTTGACTTCAACTGCCCTCCCATGTACGACAATAAAAGAAAGATAAATTAGTTTCTGGATACCTATCCTAAGCGGCCTTTATGTAATTATGGTGACCCTTTTTTCATCCTTCAGGCCGAGTTGTACCTCTCCTCACCAAGATTATGCTCCAGCTTTCTGAAACGGATTCTTTCTCAGTTGTTTCTGACGCCTACATTTACACATGCGGAAACTGGGACGAAGTCTACAAAAAAGTGCGACAAAACTGCATTGATCCCATCAGATCTGAGCTACCAGACAATTATAATAGCGAGGGATTCGGTGAATGCGCGGAACAAAATTCTGCGCTTACCTTGTACTCCCTTGTGCCCATTTCGAACCTAAATATCTCTACCGACGCAAGTGACCGTCAATGCGAGAATGTCATGTGGGATCCAGATTTAGCTAAAGCCAAGTTTCACAGAGACATTATCGACACAAACCATTTGTTAATATCGTCTCTGAAACTGTCTTCGGTTAAATCAGCATCTGAGTTTATTCTCGCCACGATATTAAAAAACGAAAGCAGTTTGCATATTCTAGAGCAAGATGAGCTAGAGAAAGCAGCTTGGTCCCGAGTCTGCATACAGTTGCATTGTTCCGAATCTCGTAGAGTTTTGGTCCCTGGCCAGGTCACTTTGCTGTCACACACCAGCAAGTCCGGCGAAGTCCACTTTGTCACATGCTCCCCCATCAAGTGGAGTGGTCATTTGTCCTACACCGGATACATTTCGGCCTTCTCAGGTCAAGTTTGGCTCATTATATTTTTAACTTCAACAATCTCGTCTTGGACAACGTCCACTTTCTCCGCTTCTGAGGCATTCCACAGATCCTTCGCTAAAACATTTGGAAAAATTTGCAAAATTCTTATATGCCAAGCAACAGATCTGGATCGACGCTATCAAGGTTTTTGGGCAGGATGGCTGATCGGCGGCCTTCTCATAACGTACCAAACCAATACATCGGTGACAACATCGACAGACTGTCAGAGCCCATAGCAATATTCACGCTGGAGACGTTTGAGCAGATCTTGGAAAACAATTTGACCATCTACTCGTCCAACATTGCACACGAATACATTCTGTCTGTGATAGGACTCGTTGATGACTCAGCGTTCAAGGACTTTACAAGATCTGGCATCCTTAAAGCAGCTCAAGCCGAATATATTTCTTCCTTAAACTTCAACTCGATCTCAATGTTCGGCCAGATGTACTACACAAAGAGCTTCAACAAGACAGAGGATGAGATTCAGCGCAAGCTTAGAGATATTAGCAGGACTCCCGATGTCAAGTTAGTATTTTTTGGCGACATGAGTGACTATTTTTTCAACGTGACGCGTGAATGCCGAAGCAAAGTATATGTCGATGAGTACGGCAAGGTGCAACAGGTCAAGTTGAGACTTCTCTCGGATTTGAAGACGGAGAAGGGGGCGACGGATAATGTGATTACAAGCAGCGAAAAATATGGCGAAATTTTTTATGATTTCTATATTTTGAACCTGCCAATGTCGTACGGCAGGTTTTTGGCGAGGGTTCACTACTTTTTCCAGTCGGGAATCGGGGAGCTGTGGAGTCGATGGGAGGTGAGGCTGCAGACGTGGCGTGCCATGACAAGCAGTGAGTCTAATTCCAAAGGTAGCTATAGGCCCGTGAGCTTGAGTGATAATGTGAGGGCCATTTTTATTGTTCATTATTTCATGCTGGCCCTGGCAACGATTGTGTTGATTGCGGAAAGTGTGAAAATTGTGTACAAAAGTGCCAGGTATTTGATAAAGAAATTGAGATTCAAGTGCTCAGCTGGAAATTATTTGCGAAAAAAGTGTAAAAAATATATTTGTATTTAAATAACTTTATAGATTGATTTAGCTTTAAAAAAATAAAACCATTTTTGTTTCTGTCCATTTCTATTTTGCACTATTTTAATACTTTCACTGTGGACAAGATGCTTTTGCAACATCAACATCAAGGCTATTATAAAAAGAGTTTTCATCTATGCCAAAATCGATCACAACTTATGTAGGTATTTATTGATTCAATATATCCACGTCATTTTACATGAGGCATTATAAAAATGTACTTACTTTAGATTATACATTCTAATATGACCTTTTTAGGCTTGCAAAAAGTGGAAAGAATGGATGTAATTTACAGTACATATTTGCATACGTCGCAAGGGCGTGACATTCCACTTTTCATTGGCGTAAAATGTCTATATGAGGTCACTCAAATTAAATACAATTGCAAAGAAGTACAGTCAATGCAACGTCAACAGCGCCTTGGTCGTCCCTTTCGAAAGTTGCGTGACAAACTTGAAGGAGCTCATCATTCTAATCACATACATCCTCCCATACCCATAGCTGATCGGATGACAAGACTTGACAAACTTTTTCATAATTTTATTCCTTCTCGCATTACCCCAATCCCTTTTCCCAATAGTTCCAAGCATTTTCAAAGATCTCAAGTGCATCTTCCCACAAAAGGCGAGGACAACCAAGCAGATGAATGTGGCTCCGACCGACCACACTTCCAGAATACCTTTATTGGCAAAGTTCATACGGTCTCCTTCCCTGATCAGAGAAAAGTTGCAGAAGACGGCAATTCCAGTCAGGGTCATCTGACCCGGTATAATCATTGAGCTGAAGCATTGCATCCAATTCAGGTGAAGAATTTCCAACTCTCTGTAATGCATCGATACATGCTCATAGCTGCGAAAGCGTTTGATGGCCTTTTGACTCCTCCATATTTTCCACGCCCAAAGTCTCTGTACCGGGGCAACCTTGTCAGAGAAGCAAAAGTACTCGGTTGAAAGGAGCCAGAGGTAGACTCCATGTGTGAGGAAGATGGTACTTCCGTACATGAGCACGGTCCACAACGTCTGCATCTCACACATCACCAGCAACCAGAAGGCGAGGTAAATGAGAATGGGCACCCGTTCCGGTGGGTACAGGGAGGTTGGGTAGCATGGCCATTGGGGATACATGAGATAGTGGAAGCCGATGAGGAATGCAATGCAAGGGGCTGCGACGGACATCCCACAGACAATTGTGTCGAATACGATGTTGGTACGGTACCGATTCGGCTTGAACTTGGGCATAAAATCCTCTGATAATGTTAAGAAAAATAATTTCAATTATTTAGTTTACCATAAAGAAGACCAGGCCGGATTACCATAATATTGCTTTTTTTTAAATTTTCTAAAAGATATTACTCTGAATGTCATTCACGAATCGGAAGAACTCGTTGAGGTAGGCTGCCACCTGCTCAGGTCTCCTATCGAAGGGATACGCGGCAATCAGGTCGAAGACCGCGCAGGACGCCATCGCACACAGAAAATAGTATGAAAAGTCCTTGGTCCTTCCCATCAGCCGAATTATTTGGAGTAAAAGGAAGATGGTGTAAAGGAACATCCCTGAGACGTTGAATGCATTCAGTCGGTATGCAAACTTGTGAACGCGCAAACGCCGTGTCTTCTCATCCCAGAGATATGGCGTCGCCCAGAATAGCAGTGCGTATAGGATCTGTACTCCAAAGAGCGAGTAGAATCTGTCGCTTATCATTTTGCCTTGGCAATGAGAACGTTCACTTGGTAAATGGGAGGTAAAAAACAAGTAAAGTGAAAAGTGATTGGGAAAGACAATGAAGATGATTATTTTGTATTTTAAGGAAAAACGCTAGCAAAAAAAGTATTTAGTTATAGGGACTGCTGTGGTCTGACCTGCAATGGACTAGAGTTTTTCCTCGTGGTAGAAGTATTGACTGAAAATTTCATAGCAAATAAAAGCATACATGCAGGTAATTTCTTTCGCAATAATCGACAGTTAAAATCCCGTGGCTGTGGTATGGTTTAAGTAAGACAATCCTTTCTCTAAAATGTGAGGTACCTTAGCTTATAATTATCAGTTTGAGTTTACAGGCTACATTTGCCTTCCTTGTATTTTTTGGGAATTTGGGAACTTTTTGGTGTAGTGTCGACCTACGTTAAAACCTGATGAAAATTTAGTTCGCATATAAAACGTATTTAGAACATAGAAGCATGCTTTAAACTGATTTTAAAAACAACTATGTATTTACTTAATTGTCACTGAGATATTCGTATGGTTAAGGGGCTTTTAATTTCTCATCCGTTGTCCGTGGAGAAGAATAAAGGTTGTTTATCTTGACTGCATACATGCATAATTTATAGAATTGCCGTGAGTTGGAAAAATGAATATTCGGATTATTTTTCTGGAGAAAGTTTGTAAGTTGAAAGTAAGGATTATATGTAATTATAGGTACTTCTGCCAGTATGAATATTACGCAAATACCTGACAATAAAAATTTGTTTCATAAACCCATCTTGATGTTCCATAACGTCTTTCACCGCAGTGGATATATGTGTATCTATGAATTTAATCAACCAGTTTTATAAATTTACTTAATGTTATAATATTTCCTAAGCTTCAGTCAAATAGGCAGTAAAATTTGTGGGCATTTGACTATTTGATAAACTAAGTATGGCATGATATACTGTTGTAGTCGTCATAGTTATTTTCGCTTTTTGCAAAACCCGGAAACAATGTCAAATGGGGAAGGTTGATTCTTAATCTAAAGGTAACTGCGGCTCATGCAGGCCAAAATCCGTAACAAAGTTTAAATAATACACACTGTAATCATCTTAAAATGCATCAATTGAACTTCAAATTACATATGCATTTCAATAACAACCACCACTTAAAAAGTTACAGTGCATGCATACTCTATTTATCTACACTCGGATAACCCACGTAAAAACATATTTCTTCCAAATTGGTTTAGAATTTTTCATGCCCCTAACGTCAGCAGCGCCTTGCTCGTCCCTCTCGTAAGATGCGTGACAAACTTAAACGAACTCATCATTCTAATCACATACATCCTCCCATACCCATAGCTTATCGGATGACAAGACTTGACAAACTTTTTCATAATTTTATTCCTTCTCGCATCACCCCAATCTCTCTTCCCCAGGCTCCCCAGCATCTTGACAAATCTCACATACATCTTCCCGCAAAAGATCAAGCACACTTGACACCCAATGATTCCTGCGACCGCCCAAATCGTGAGAATCATGGTATTCATAAGATTCACCCGACCATTTTGCTTGATAAGAGAGAAATTGCAGAAAACGATAAGTGCAGTCAAGGTTGTCTGCGCCGGGATGATAATGGAGCTGAAGCATTCCATCCAGTTTAGGTGGAGCACCTCCAGCTCCCGGTAGCGGGTCATAATATACTCAAAACGCCGGAAGGACTTCAGCGCCTTCTGACTCTTCCAAATCTTAACAGCCCAGAGGTGGTGCGCCATCGGTCCTTCAGGGGGAAAGCAGAAGTACTCGGTTGAGATGAGCCATAGGTAGCCACCGTAGACAATGCAGTGAAAGCCAAAGGACAGCAGCATGGCCCAGACGAAGTGAGTTAAGTAAAAGATGACGAACCCGGCGACAAAGTATGCAACAATGGGTGTCTCCTCTGGAGCGTACAGAGAGGTTAGGTAGCACGGCCAGTGGGGGAACACGACGTAGTGGATATTCGCCAGGCAGGCGGTGCCTGGGGCCGCCAGAGTCAACCCGAGCAGAATTATGTCCAATATAATATTGAAGCGGGAACCGCGTCGATCAAACTTTGGCATGAACTTGACTGAAATCAGTAAAATATATTTTACTTTTTTTAAAAATTAAATTCGTAATTTTTGCTACGTCTTCATAAAATCATGTATTGGCTTATGTCACAATTTTACTAATTATTGTAAAATAAATACCAAAGAAACTGGCTCACTTTGAATCTCATCAACAAACCGGAAAAACTCTGTGAGGAAAGCTCCCGCCTGCTCCGATCTCCTGAGGCAGGGGTATGCGATGACAAGGTTGAACACTGCACAGCCCGTGAGGGCGTACAGGAAGTAGTAGTAGAATTCGCTCGTTCTCCCCATCCTCTTGTACCGAACGAGCTGGATGAACAGAAAGATTGTGTAAACTACGAGAAGGAGAAATGCCAGAGCATACTTCGTCAACCTGGACTTTGTGACGGAAATGACCCGCTTCTCCACATCGAAGACATAGGGGGTCGCGCAAAAGAATATTGCGTATTTTTGTTGGACTCGAAAAATCTTGAATAGTCGGTCGCTAAACATGGCGTTCTTTGCTTGTATTTACTTAAGAGAAGACAAAGGTACATGAGATTAACTGTTGTGGGTATGTATTTAACTGGAATTTAGGCACAATTTCTCTTCTCACGAAATCCTTTGCTTAGCGCGTTTGTAAAGAAAGCGTATGCATTTTTATTGACGAGTTCGATGTGTCATCCAGTGACAGAGGAAAATGACTTCATTCAAAAGTTCAGATAAGAATGAAGGTATCTCAACACAAGCTCGTAACATCAAATGATGTCCTGGATAAATAAAATTTCACGTTTCACCTCGGAGTTTGGACGACTTTTAAACTTTTAAATACATTTTGGTTTGAATTGGTTTGTCCGCTTATGGGCCATAGAGAAATTGATTCATTTTAAGTGCGCCAGAATTCTTTATTTAAATGTCAATTAATTAAAGGCAAAGTTTGTGAATAAAATATAATTTGTAATTTAGGTATACATGACGTGATATAAAAATTGATTAAAAATTGACTTGGGAAACCATTTTTATTTCAGTTGGTTTTCCCTTTTCCTAACTATCTCACAACCATGTAGGTATGTATTTTCAAATGTGTTTTATTTAAGCCAATCCCGACAAGACGATGCTCGGCTACGAACAACTTTTTCTGAAAGACTAAATTGCAAAAGGGTTGAAATGGCAAAGTTGTACTACTCACAGTTTAAAATTTGTAAGTTAACTATCTCCTGATAATGCATGTATAAAACATTTTACTGCCAATTTTAAAGAGAAGGTATACACAAAAGTCGAAAAGGAAGTCCGTAAACTAGAATGCTAACCTTGGTCAAATCAACAGATTCATTAATGCAATTTTAAAATAAATATTTGCTCCAGGATTTATTTCCCGGTATATCTAGGCAATTTTTAAATTTATATATGTATATATCAAACAGAAACTTCCATGCAAATATACCATATAATACATTCTGATAGCCATTTCTGGTGCCGACTTTGAAAACTTCCCGAATCCTTCCACCACACCCATTTGAGTAAACTCCTCTGAAAAATTTTCTCTGAAAATATTGCAGAGCAAATTCCAATGTTTTAGAAATGTGTAGGAATGACTATGATTGGATTTAGCTTGTATATTTGCATTGCAGCCACAATCTTCCATTTTATAAAAAAGCTCTATATTCGTGAAAATTGCAGATGAAATTTAAAAAAAAACATTTGAATTGACGTGACGTTGACGTGTACCCAATTTTCTTGCGGATCGATTGATGGATAACTTTCACGTAAAAATAATTTTCAGTTTTTCTCACATCCATATTTGTGACTGATTTACAAATGAGACCTTCGGACGGCACAGGAAGAAGCTCAAAAAATTTACCCGATACTTTACAAAATTTTCAGTTAACGTGGAAAAAAAATTCAAGAGCAAAGTTACACGACTTTGCTTTAGAAGGCCGTTATTTACAACTAACGGTGGTGCCAGTGACTTCCCATACAAATTGCCTGTAAAGCCAATCTCGGACTGCTACGAGGGGAACGCTTATCGTTTAAGAGAAAGTATGCAATATGCATATGCAATGCAGAGAAAGCTGTCCCATCCCAGAATGTATTTACGTAAACTTATCAATCAGTCCGAATGGTGATTGAGATTTTTTTTGCAATGCAAGTTTTTACATAACTGAGTGCCTGATTGGTACTTGACAACGTAATTACAGATTTGATTTTTGATTTACATCTTGCGTTCTCATAAGTATATCTATATTATGGACTCCATTAGTATGTACACGCATATTGAACATTGAGCCACACAAAATGATACTTAATCAACATCCTTTCTCTTTAAAACTCTCTCACTTTATTTCTTTAACCGATCGCATTTATGAGAGCACTCAGAACTAATAATGTTTTCGAAGGATCTTTAAAAAAAATCTTTGAAACTGGGCGAGATATAAAAAAGCTCTCTGGAGGGATAAGCAATATCACGACAATGACACATTGATTCAGCGGCAGATTTCCTGTATATTTTTCATTTACAGCCTTTATTGGTTACCATGCGACAAAGTGTGTAAAACAACTTTGATGCTACACGATTAATACGATCATCATTTAAAAGGTTTCATTAAAACGGATAAGAGTCGTGTTGTCCTGATGCTGATGTCTGCTGACAAACCGAGAAAAGCTTAGCTGAATCAGCAGCGTATCAATCATACATAAATAAATGCATACATAATTATTTTATTAATATGAATCTTGACCTTGAATGATCTTGAATCATGTACGCTGGGCCTGGCCGGAGAGGAGATTGAAAAAGTTTAAGTTGGTTTGTAATATATGTATGTTTATGTGTGGCATGTGGATGAATTTTACATGGACCTATATATGTCTTATCTTATCTAACGATATTTGTCTCATTCATTTTCACTTTCATGTTTTTATAATTTTGATGAACTCCATAGAGACAAGTCCTCTCTCTTAAAATGGAGCATATTCCAATAGTCGACTTATCTGGTATTACAGGTGCCTCAAAGGGCGTTGAAACTGAGGAGTTGAATAACTCAGCTCAAGCCATATTTAAGGCGCTGTCAGGAATTGGCTTTGCATACGTCTTGGGTCATGGAATTGATCAACAAATTGTAAGAAAAAAACTCGAAGGAGTTTGAAGCAGATTAATTATTTTTATTACTTTGTTCTTAAGATCGACAGCGCTTTTTCCGCCAGTCGAAAGTTTTTCCAACTTCCACAAAAGGTGAAGGATATCTACCTCAAGGACAAAGAAAAGAGTTACCATGGTTACGCTCAACACGTTGGGAAATTGTAATTTTTTTAAACACTGAAGCCCCCAGTCATCTTTATAATGATTTACTTTTCAAAAGTGAATTTTCTGCAGTAGTGAAAGCGAGCACCGCGAAAGATGGGACATTTGTGGTGCAGATAGACTTTACCCTGACCTGCACTGTCCCGAGTTTGGAGGCGCCCTTGACCTCCTCGAAATCCATACTAGACGCTTGGCCAAGCTCATCCTAAAACTCATGGCTCTTGCGATAAAACCTGATGACGCCAATTTCTTCTTCAAACTTTCCCAAAATCTCGATTTTCCGGAGGTCAAAAGCTACACCTCTCTGAGGACCCTGTACTACCCCAAAGTACCGGATGACATTGCCCCAGGGACCGTCCGCTTAGTGGAGCATTCAGATTACGGGGTGATCACACTTTTGTTCCAAGATCAAGTTGGCGGATTAATGGTAAATTAAATACTGATCACGTGATCACTTTAAAAACACTATGTTTGAATCTACAATCTAGGAAACTTGGTCGTTACTTTTCTTTAAAAATCAGGTCAAATCTTTGAACGGAAAATGGATTCAGGCCAAACCCGTGCCTGGCACAGTGCTTGTGAACACGGGCGACCTGCTCGAGTTCTGGACTGGAGGCGTGTTTCCTGCGACCAAGCATCAAGTCTTAATACCTGAGGAAGAGCTGAGTATAAATGTGAATCGACAATCGATTGCCTTGTTCGTGCATCCGGATGACGATGTGATTGTGAGTCCACTCATTGGAGACGACAAGGAATATGGCGCTGTGGCGGCGAAAGAGCATGCCGCGCGGAAGCTTAAACTAGCGTACAATTAATCGAGTTTTTGTGTCCCAGGTGCTTCTTTCTATATACCGTGGCCAGGTGGGAAGAAATTAGTTAATTGAGAAATTAAAATCTTAAATCTTATTTATTTCGCCAATTCCAATTTCACTTTGAATATATCATTTGATACAATCATGCCTGTCATAAATACATATGTAACAGTGAGTAGATATTTCACCATGTTAAGATTTAAAAAAAGTATAAATTCATCGATTAGAGCACTAATACTCGGGTAAGACAAAAGTTACACGATTGTAGTTAGTTAATTGTGAAGACGCTCTTGAACTCCAAAATAGCCTAAACTAAACAATACTTAGTAATGGAAATATGTATGTAAATAAATAAAAAGGTTTCATCGGTACAATACTTGGTTCCAAATTCATTTCTGAATTTATGTTAAAACTAACAATAAAACATCTAAACAAGTGTACACTTACTACTTGAGAAAACTTACTATATGCAAACATTTAGTAACAATTACCAACAAAACTATATGCTCTTTCCGTACCAGCTTTTTAATCGTGACTGAACCAGCGAATTAGATTGCGTTTGAATGCCTTCTGATCCTCCAAAATCATGCCTTTCGCCTCCAACGCTTCCCGTCCTCTAGCTGATACCTGAAAGAATTACCGAAACACCAAACAATTAATTTTTAATTATCCAATATTGTAATAAATGTTGAGAAAAATGTTGACTTACGAAATCAAACTGGATACTGAGGAATCTCAGATTCGGCGTCAGCAAAAATCCGTTGATCACAGCAACATCGGTCACGTACTTCTTTTTGATTCCTTGATGTTCCATCGTAAAGTCTGTCAGCTCAGTGAGGTCCTTGATGCATCCATGAATTTTTCTGTCCATTCCCTTCCATTTTCCAGTGATCGCCCCATCATCAACTGGCTCAGCATCCGGGTGCAATTGGACTCCGCCGTAGATTTTGAGAATCCTTAGGTTCTTCCAAATCTTGCATATTGCTCCAAACCCCGGTTTTCCTGTAGGCAAGGACAACTCCCTCAGTCCTGGCATCGCCTCCCCAAGAACCTCAATATCTTGAGCAGTGAACACGCGCATGGGCAGCACCAAGTTTAAGTCGAGAATCTCCACCGTAGCCAACGACGCCGCCATCTGCACCCAAAAGGGCTCCACACGCTCCCAAGTGAACGTAGCAGATTCATCGCTATTCCACCTCTTCTTCCGACTGGGATCCTCCAGCACGAGTTTCTTCAGCTTTGGGGTCACACAAAGACTCAGGAAGTAGAAGGTGTCATTGAGCCGCTCTCCAAAAACGAGCTCTTCCAGGTTCGGAATAACGAGTGGATCGTCTTCAGGTTCCATTGTTCGCGGAAGTTGTACTCTGTCCGGGTAGCGGTTCACCTGGAGCTTTCGCAGGGTTTCAGTGTAGGGTTTCAACAAACTTTTAATGGTATCTCCGGAGGCTTCCCCATCCACGTCAATCATAAGCACCTGTAGCGGCAGTTGGGCTTTGTGAAGAGCTTTGAGGAACCTGTAATCCATAGCTCTGTACGGCACACAGAGATCGTAGAGATCCAACTTTTTGATTAAGCTTCGATCCACCTCGGCCCGCATCAGCAGCCCCAAGAATTGAGTTGTCCCTTCGTACTCGTCAGGGCCCTGGTAGCCAATGCCATACGAGTCCTCCTCCCGATATGAAGTTATCTCCCGAAGTCGAAGGGACACATAATCCAGATTTGGAGCCCGTTTAAATAACCAAATTAAAAAGGCGAAGTGATCGATTCTCTCCCCATCATCATAGTTCCCCCACTTGGATGGATCATCTGGCAGCTCCCTGCTAAACTCCAACCTCCGAAGAGATGCATGGGTCATGGGATACGCTGGAAGAAGTTCATTGACGCTGTCAAGCGTGTCCTCGTCCTCATCATCATCCTCATTATCGCCACTTGGTAGCGTACAGTCGGCGTCCGTCAACTTCAAACTGACGAGATTGGGCGTGAGCTCGAAAATAATTTCATGAAATAGGTTGGGCGTCAATGAATTACGGACTTCTAGATGGGTCACGTTTTCAAGTCCTGGTAGACCCCTGAATATGGTCAGGGCTGCGCTTCTGGAATTCAAAATATCGTATACGTATGGGCAAACGCGGAGGCGATGAAATGGCTTCCGGTTCAACTCAAGGGACTCCTTCAGCTCGTTGAAGTCCTTCACAAAAGTCTTTCTGTTCTCTACGCGGAGAACAGCGGATTCACGCCAGTCGTCCAGTGATATCTTGTGCCACTGCTTGCAAACCAGCCGGAATGTCTTTAGCTGGGCCACGGAGCACACGCCGAAGAAAGCTTTGAGAATCTGTGAAAACAAAATTAGCCAACATTTTAGCTTCCAAAAGTTAAAGTTTATTTCTTTGATGTCATTGCTGATGAAAATACTCACCGCGTCATTTTTCAATGGATTGAGTTCATCTGTCGAAGGGGTTTGTTGGGACGCCGGTGCAACGGCTTCATCCTCACAGCCTGTTGATGACGACGCCTGATCCATGGGAGGCTCTGAGACTGTGGCTGGGCCAGCAGACTTGCCCTTCATTAACGCTAGCTTCTTGCGGGTAAGCATGGTCGTTGGACCGTTTTAGACTTTTACTATGCAATCAATAAGGGGGAAATTAATATCAGTTATTTAATGTCTATCAGTTGGTTACCATACGAATTTTTAATCTTATATCCTTGTAATTAGCAATAAACTAAAAATATATTTAAATATATTAAAGTATGCCTAATTTCTTTTACCTTGATTCAAAAGATGAAAGATCCTTGTGAAAAATATTTAACAGTTGACTTCAATCCCAATTTTCACATTTAACTCCAGCCGTGACTTCTTAAGACTTTTAGTGTGTGTAGTGTATTCTATAGTTTTAGAAGAAGTCCCGAACAATTCAACTAGGTCCATCGGAGGCTTGTGATAGAATGGAGGCAAAAATTTATCAATCAACAATCTACACTTTTTGTGACCATTGGATTGACCATTGCAACAACTTCCAGTAAACTGACAGGAAAAAACTTGAATAAACTACAAGTCATCTATTTTTGTTATGCATATTAAGTGACTTTGGAAATTCGGGCTTAATGTATTTTTGCATAATTAGTCTCGGGCCTAAGCACGAAGTTCTTATAATGCATGCACTTACAAAGAACAAACGAGAAGTCAAATTCAAATGCGTCTGAAAGCTTACATAAATAGGCAAGTATGAACTTGAACGATGTAAATCACATTTGCATTTTTAAATGAAAACTCGCGTCAACGTAAATATACCAAGTCTCTCTTTCAATATTCAGTACGATGTTCCCCTTAATACCAGACAAAGGAAATGATTTTTAAGATGAAGAAGTGACAGTAGGCTTTTCATTCCTTTCAAAATCAAATTTTTATTTCAGGTTCTTGTAGCTGTTATCCCAACTCACAATAGTCCTTTTACAATTCATAATACTAATATTAGTTTAATGATTCACAACATTTTCTTTAAATGTCTCAATAATTTATGGATGTTCCTTCATGATGGAATCAAAATGGGTACAAAATCACTCAAATTACTCGGCTCTCGGCTCGGCTCTATTACATTTTTTAAAATCCGAAGCGAAACGTTTTGTAAACTCCATCTTGACACGGTGGCCCTTTGCTTAGCTGTAGCGTCCTCTTGCTCAAGTTAAACACAAGGGAGGCAATTGTCGCCTCCCTCGGGGACGCCGAAGTCCTTTCAAGTCCCTTCACCGGAAGAATCTCGCAAACCGCGTTCGGTGATCCAACCATGTCATTAAACGCCTTCTCAAAGGTTCTTTCCGTAATCATGGGCCACGCTTTGAATAAATGCTTCGCGACACGCCTGTCCCTGAAGAGCGAGGAGGATCCGCGAGACCCTTCCTTAATATCAGAGCGTCCAATGAAGCCCGCCGACTTGAAGTGGTTGCTATGAGTAAAGAACTCCTTATCGAGAGGCACGTGGGTCACGAAATACTCATTCGGAGTAAGTTCAATGTTAAGCGCTTCGTCCTCTGCAGTTGCGATCATTATGTTGACGGAGACATGCCGTGGTGTCTGGAGTATTCGTCGAAGACCAATGGAAAAATTGGGGGCTTCGAGGAACATTCGACGAAGGAGTGAGATTGGAACCCATCCTTGACCAGAGTTTTCAAAGATGTCTCCGGTGCTCCACAAGCCCATGGAAATGACACCAAGTCCATCTAGAAACGTGCATAAACAAAAACAGGCATTTTTTGGGGTAATGCGAGACACTGGAAACTAACTCATAACACATAACAGGGATTCAGGAAGTTGCGTCTTCTTTTTACCTGCGTTCATTCCAAAGCGACCAAGTTGCCCCGCCTCGGTGAGCATGACGAACGGTTTAATGCCTTCACACGGGTCCGGATGCACCTCCAAAAGAAAGGCAGTGTTGTTCTCCAAGATGAACGCACTCTGATCCCAGTTCTGGCCGAGGAGCACTTGCCCGTTGAGAGTGGCACTGGACAAGGCCACAGCGCCTGTGCACTCATTCGCTTCCAACGCAGAGTCCAAGCTTTCTCCTTCACTTCCACCTTGGCTAGAGTTGCTGCGCACATTGGCACATTCTGGCAGGTCGGCAGATGACCTTTCCTTCTTCCGCCTTGGTATGTGCAAGATCTGGCTTCGTTGCCAGCGGCTCAGGTCGTAGCGTGCATTGAGAATGATGATATCTTCTAGGGTGACACCGGCGCCGCTGGCGATGCCTCGCATTTCCTCCAGGCCGTTGGGGAAATAAAGCTCTAAGGCATGTATGTAGTTTCTCTGGACAAAATCTACACAATCGGACCATGGAGGCATGGAAGGTGAATCCTTGTAGAAGGAGATCATTGACAAGATCTTGTCCTTCGCTTGACGCCCATGACTCTCCCCACGTTGGAAAGGAAGACCACGGACGATAATTACCTGGTACGAGTCAGGATTGGGTGGCGGCTCCGTTTCACTTCCCCATGTGAAGGGTGATGTGAAGCAGAAAATATTTAGGGATAGAGTTAATAGTAGCCACTTTCCCATTTTGGGAGAGAATAAATATTTTAAACCTGAAAAATACTTTGAAAAAAGGTCTCAAAAATATCTGCCGGTTGTCGCAGCAGCAGTGCAATTAACTTGTTTGTCCAATTTTCAACGTGCAGACTGCTTTTGGTTCGTCACGTAAAGCCGGCACCTGCTATTTGCGAGGGGCATTGCTACATATGCAGTAAGAAAAGCTTTACCGAGTAAGAGACACAAGCTCCAAGTTTCTTGGTAGATACATACGTACGTAGCATGAGTTCGCAGGTCAACTTGCATTTGACATCAACAATTTTTTGCTGGTGCGTGGAGAGGTCCTCGCATAAGATTTGTCAGTGGCAAAATACATGTTTAATGTAAGACAGACGAGACAACAAAATGTTTTATCTAGTTTTTGTGATGATTATATGAACAAAATTGAACATGAAACATGAAGTTTATATACCTATGTATATGTATTACCTTAGATACATGCTGGAAGATATTGATTTGAAACTGTTATTGCCATCAGTTACCTAACAGTACATCTTTATAATCTGCTAGAAACTCTGAGGATGGAATTGCAAAGAGCCTACCTATTAATGCCTACCTGTAGTGTATTGTGAACTTATTGGAATTCAGCAAGTCGAGATCTTTCAAATATTTTCCATTCACATTTAACAAGAGCCATTGCACGAAGTCTTAATGTGTATTGCTAAATGTACGAAATGCTAAACTCGCACTGGGGCACTCTGGAACAGTTCGTAAATACTGTCCGTTTGACTTTATTTTTAAAAATTGAATGTCATGGCTTGTGAGAGTTATATTTTGATGTGCCCTTGCTTCCACGTGTACACTAGGATGAAAACGTTAATTGGTAGACGGAGTTAATAAGGCGTATTTTAAATTTTGATAAATTTAACATTTGCGTCAATATTTGGTCGAAACAATCGTTCTGATCTCAATCTCAACTCTTAACCCGAAACAATTGATTGAGCGATGGTTTGCAGCGACAAATGCATTATGATACAGTCAATTCCTTGTATAAACCGACGTAGGGAATGCAAGTGTTCAATACATAAGTAACTTACTTATCAATTCCAACTGCCCAAAGTTGAAACGATAAAATCCCTTTTCCTCCCCTGTAGAGCTTACTTTTAGCATCCATATTTCACTTCGTACTGCTTATAAACTTTGTATTAAATGAATAATTAAGCAGTGGCTGAAACTAATCTACATGTCTCATGAAGCATCGGGTTGAACGCAGCTGCTAGCAATTAAAATAGCCGTATTTTATTCACATCGATAATTATAGATAGCTGCAGATACACCTACAGACATTTATAATTATTTACGCAGACATTCAATCGCACTCTCGTTGCAAGCTTTCTATCGTCGTGGCTATCCAAGTTCGGTTTAATAAAAAAACTTACAAAATGTTTTCAGCAAGAATTCGGGGGAAACGCCTGGAAAGTGTGAATTTCATTGAACGCATAACTTTTCCACTAAAAGGGAAGGCTAGCTTATTTCACATACAAAACAAATTCAAGCAATTCTTAAGTTCCTTGAAAGAATACAATTCTTCAGTTTCTTCACTTTGGGAGACGCCGTTTCCATACGCAACTCTTTACCAGAAGCTGACGTTCCACTCAATACTTCCAAGTTATATTGAGTTCACATCGACTTCCTCCCGTCATGGCAACAATGAAATTGTTCTTTTGAAGGAGAATCAACGAAACAGAATTTCCGTACAAAGATCATGGTTTCTCCAAGTCATTATACCCTTCTTCGTCGGATTCGTGACTGTCCCTTGGGTTCTATACAGAATGCTTCACGTTTCCCCAGACGACCCCGTCTACAGCTCAATGAATTTTGGCTACGCAGTGATTAATCTGATTGCCACATTTTGTGCGACTCATGGAATCTACACGGCATTTGCTATTCGGGAGCACGGGGACGGGCTGGTCTCCGGTTTCAATCAACTTTGCCAACTGATGGAAACTCTACAGACGGGACACAGACATAAGATGTTGGGAAAGAGATTTCATTTAAAATACATCTTTATAGCAAATTTTGCTGATGTGATGATCCTATTCGTTCCAGCGAGTGTGCTTGTAACAATGCTGTACAAGATCTTGGCGTATGACTACTTCCTCCAAGACATGATCAGAATGGCTAGTCTGGAGGATAATTATTTTGTAAATACTTGGGTTTTCAATTGCATCAAGTTTTTCATCTGCTTTGTTCAAATGGGCTCGAATGGGTATCGGCAGGTGGGGGTTCTCGCAGTCCTGGACTCGTGTCGACTCTACTGCTATGAGCTTTGCTGTGGCTGTCTACTGTCGGGTGGAGCGGGTGCAACAGCCTACAAAGATTTCACGAAGCTTCGACTGATTCATGATAGAGTTGGCCCAATCTACAACAAGTTCTACCTGTCCTTTCAGACTCTGACCCAGACCATTTTTGTGGTGTGCATGTGGCTTTGCATTGTGTCTCGCAGGAAGATTCCAGGGCTGTGGCTGAGCGTCTTGGGGGTCATGGCTATGGAGGGGGTGATTGGGAGTCTGCTGTATATGAGCGTGGTTGTGGATAGCCATAACTGCTCGCATATATTTATTGGTAGGATGAGAAAGGAGAGAGTGAGAAAGTTTGAGAGAATGATTTGGGGCGTTGTGAGACCTCTTGAAGCAAAGTCCGGAAGCTTCTTTCAGATCACCAAGAGTGGAACACTTAAAGATATGAATGCAATGTTGAATAATTTGGTGTCGGCGATTATGATTGTTCCTGAGGTTTAAATTAATATGATTTTGTATGTGTGTATTTTCTAAAGTATCGAATTTATAGCTTTTTAGAAAGGCTAGTCGTTCGTAATATTAGTATTTAGATAGTATTTTTTGTTGTACAGCTATATCATGTCAATAATAAAATAACATTATTTTTAGGAATGGCAGAAAAATGAAGCGTTACTGCGGCGTCGAACGTTTCAGAATTTAATTGTGTATGTAATTTTTTACACGATCTGAGTGTACTCACAAGGCAGGTCACTCTTTTAATAAAGTGATACATAGTTTATCTTTTTGCATGGATCTCAATGGAGTCGAAGTCTTTGCCCTTTTTTACGTATGAAATACCTGCTACCGAAAAACAATTCGCACTCCATGCAAATATTTGCAATATCTGCATAGGTATGCGTACGTCCTCGCGAACTTGAAAACTTCAATACATATTTGAAAATTCTCGTAAAGCTGTTCCAAAGTGCATTAACGGTATAATCTGGGAGGGAATCGACGCCATTTACTCATATTGCGTATTTTATTTATCTAACTAGCGTATTTCATCATCTCAATAAAAATTAAGCTCGAACTTGAGTAATAAATTATACTTTTTAGTTTTATTGTGGTCACCATTGGCAAATAAAGGAAAAAGTCTTTCTCGTTTACCATGAAATAAGTTGAGAAAGTTGAGTTTACTGGGCTCGTTAACAGCATTCTGAAATATGCATGGCCCTCTGCCTTTCAGCTACATAGCAAAAAAAATGAAGTCCCCAACAGCCTTGAAAGCGGATACCGTAATAATTCCCCCACCACCACAGTCACCTGAAGTAAGGGCTTCGGGCTTAGCATTCTACTTCAACTTTTTGTACTATCTTTTGTACGTGCCCTTTTGGGTGAAATGGGACTCAGGAAAAGGATGTTACACTCTGCACTCCAACATTTTTCAAAAGGTGTAAAGCACAAGCCGTTATAAAAAATTCAAAAAACCTAAAATTCAAGTAACAAATGTTGCAGGTGCAGTGGGAAAAATTATTTTTAAACCGTAACTATATTCACCAGATTTGAATCGATATTTTCACAATTCATTCTTTTTAGGCAATTGGTTTCTTCTCAATCTTCCACACACTCTACTATCAGCTCTACTATCTAGCAAACTACAACTCTTGGATCTACCGCACCTCGATAATCAGCTCGGCCTTTCACATTGTGACCATGGCTGCCTCCACTCTCCAACTATTCCTTCACCTCAAACTATTATGGATAGACCAACAAAAGATCTTACAACTTGTCACATACACGTCCTTTACTCTGAGCCAAAAATGTTCCAAGGCCAAAACCTTCCACTGGCTCTGCAATCTCTCGACCATATCAGTTTACTTTCTCTTTCTCGTCTATAACGTGTTCCACTTTCCCCCAGCTGAAATAATGGATGAAGGAGGTCCAGGAGTTTATGTAATTTTTATATGGACAAAGAAACTGCTCAGGCTGTATACTTTAAACACATTCGTCGTGTACCATGTACTGATGCTTCGAATATCCATGAGCCTGCTCGAAGTGTCGCTTGACGTATCCGAGAGGCTGGAAAATGTAGGAATGGAGGAAGGCCTTAAGCTGTATCGGAAGTTGAAGTGGCGCATTTCCCAAGTCAATGAGATCTGTGGCTGGTTGCTGCTCGCATTCTACCTCGTTGTGGTACCGAGCTATGTCGAGTTTCCCGAAGTCTTCCGAGGTCAGGGTTCTTCGATTAAAGTTAAAAATAAGAGTTATGTATTTTAGCAGGACCATTTATAGAAAGTTGATTTTTTGGGCTCCCATAAAAACTTTAACTTCATGGGTCAAATAACATATTTATTGACGATAATATCGTATCCTTAATAAAGGCTACCTCATGGAGGACACGCTGGAGGCGGTCATCACCTACTGGCTGGTCAATGGGGCAACGCTTTTATTTGCGGCCGAGTTTCACAACGTGCTGAAAAAGGCGTTCTTGAAGTGGCATGAGAGATGCACGTTTGAGACTGTGGAGACAAATGACATTGGAGTTGGCATGGCAACAGACGCTGATGTGCTGTGGTATAGGAAGCATTGTGCTGATTGTAGTATGCAAACGAAGATGAACTCTGTGAAAAGTGAGCTGCACCAGGAGCCTTTGGCGTTACAGTGTAGATTTTTTACGGTGACGAACGCTTTCCTCAGTGGGGTGAGATGAAATGCTATTTGTAACATCATTTACCATGTATGTGACCGATAATTTCAATGATAATATTTTCCCTTTTTCATGGTAGACGCTGAGCATTATGCTGACGTACACAATCATTATTTACCAAATGGGTGCGGTGAATTAACATGAAAATTTAGAGGAAAAACTAAAACCTATTCAATTAGTTAAATGAGTCTATGAGAATGAGTCAAATATTTTAACGGAATTATTTACCATGACATCAATGCTACGTCAAAAATCTGCAATCACTCAACTGTCAACTTTAATTCTCAAAACGCAAATTTTTCCTGCTTGCTTGCTTCTCATTCTTTGGCTCGAAGGCGCCGAATTTCAGTGTTATCTTTTGGATGTTGACTTGCATTGCATATTGTCATGAGACTCGTGAGTCACCTAGAATGTAGAATGATTGTAGGTAGGTACTACCAATACCAAATAACTCCATAAGTTAAAGAAAATTAATGCATAAGTTATAACGTCTACATTAATTTTCTTTCCATATCGCGTTTAATGGAGTGTTCACTACGAGGAAAGTTACATTTTGTCCACATCCATTCCACATTCTTAAAAATGTTCATCGTCGTTCCTATTATCATTTACATTGAATGCGTTTTGAGAAAAAAGAAAATGTAAATTCAGATCAAATCCTGATTTGCAGTGCGAATGTGTGAGGGAAATTGATATTTGCATAATGAGTTCGTCGATTGTCGCGATTGAGTACGGTCGCATTTTATGTTCAGTCCTCCTGTTGACTAAGAACACCCATTTTTCAAGAAACGCCAAACGGTCAATTGGTCGAACCGGAACAAACCTGCTTCAGGCCCGCTTCGCCTTTATTACCGACTCGACGGGCTTGACTGGAGGCTTCATTTTCATTCTGTTCGGAGCCAACGGCCGAGAAAGTCTAGTTTCTTTAAATGTTCTGAAACAATTTAATTACAAAGACTATAGGTTATAGTAAACCAAGAAAATTGAAGTTTCATTTAATAAAACGTTAAGTTGCTGAAATTAACTGCTTGATTATCAAAAATTGGAATCACTAGAAAAATTGAATCTAGGTGAGAAAAATATGTTAATTTAATTTGCAATTTTTCAGTCATAAGTTCATGTCATTCTCTTTTAACAAAGGATCAAGTTCTTTTGAAATGGAATGATTCTTTGACTTGTTACTATCGATTTTATTTATCTTTCAATTATCAGCAGTTGTGTCTGTAGCCTGTGTCAGTTCAGTAAGACGCCATGGGTCCTCGAAAGAAGCAAGCGTTGAAAAACGATAAGGCCGTCGCCTCAAGCTCAACGCCTCCTCAATTTGACCAGACACCTCCACCAGAAGGTGAGACTGAAGCAGTTCTGCCCCAAAGTAGCCGACTGACGGATGAACTCCATCCAATGAAAAATGACGTGGTACGCACAGCAACAGTTACACTTTAAAAACGAGTAAATTCAGTTCATTTACTTTATGCAAACTTGCATCAATAAATTAAGTTTTTTTGCTTTTCGCAGATACTCAAGGCCTTCTTCGGTGTGTGCTCCGTCGCCCAGCAAAAGACATTCCGGCTGGTTTGCAAGCAATGGCACAAGATATCACTGGACGACTGGCGTGAATCTGCTATCCTTAGAGTCAAAGATACGGGAAGCTTTATTGAGGACTACAGCCAGTTAAAGAAGGCCCTACAATTGGAACAGAAGCCATTTTCTCGGTTCCAGGTCAACGTGATGAAAGATGTTTTGGATCCAGACAACGCCTTCATGACTCTATTCAGGAACCATCCAAGGCTTGAAAACGTGACCCAGCTGGAACTCATTGGTCGGATGGCGCCCAGGCAGTTTCATCGAATGATTTTCGAGCTCATGCCCAACCTGGTTAGCCTGAAGTTGACCAAGGTCTACTGTGACGACGAAGATGAGATGGAAGGAGACAGAGCCAGTCGAAGAGCTGAATATGAGAGACGAGACGAGGATGAACTGCATCTCACCAATTCTCTTCTGCAGCAATACCCAGCGACCCACGAGTCCCTTCGGTGGTTGGAGTTCAGCAGCGAGGTTCCAGATAAAAGTGGAGATCGGCAAGATAACTACGCTTTTCTATTTTGGATTTTGAAGCGAGCTACGCAGTTGAACTACGTCTCCATTCGAATCGAAGAAATTGCTGATTTTCGAGAAGAGCAATCTGGGTTTAGCTACCCAGGTCCAGACGAGTATCCCTTGGTGAGAGAGTTTCTCGAACTGTTGATTCGGGCTGATGTGGACCGCAGCAAGATCAAGAAGCTGGACGTCTACAACCTCTACGATTCGTTTGAAACTGTGCATGATTATAACTTCAGGGAGGTACTTCATCAGGCGGAGCTGCCACTCCAGGAGCTTGCCATTGATTTGGCGGGAGAAACATCTGGAGACAGTATTAGGAGCATTTTGCAGCCGTATGTCGGAACCCTGAGAAAACTTCAAGTGCAGAGAAACCCCCGCACAGTACGACTTCCAAGGACGATGCAACCTCATGCCGATCAACCCGTGATGGCGAAACTCGAACAGCTCGACTTTGGAGGGAGACTCAACGACGCCTTCTATTTCGTGAGTCTGTTTCAGACCCCCCAATTGAAAAAGCTCGTTTTGGAAGAACCAAGTCCCAAGTTAATGTTGCATGTTCCCGAATGGGAATGCTTTTCTTCCTTCACCTGGGAGCGTGTGGAGCCCTTTTGGGTACAGATGGCGTCGACGCTGG
>JAHZMY010003608.1:0-27382 GCA_027743915.1 Seira sanloemensis
ATTTGGGGGGGGGGGGGGGTGGGGAACTTAAACGGGCTTTTCAAAGTGTTACCAAAACAGCCCTCCAAGTTACGAATCAGGACTTAGGGACTCTGACTCACTAACGTAACTAAAATTTAGAAATTCTTCGGGAATTGTTACAATTTGTAAGCCAAGATTTCAAGAAAGAATCTCCAATACTCAAAGCAGGAGAAAACGTTAATTTTGTGCATAAAATTAGCGTTTTTGGAACATTTTTGACCTTTTTCCAGCCCGGCTTACAAGTGCGTTTCCATGGGTGATTGCCATTTACATTTTTTGGACGAGGGGCCGTGCAAAAATTAATTTCGCAAAAAACATCTGAACCCGGTGGTTGCGTAATATTCACCTAATTATCTATTTCAATTACGCACGTCTTCATCGACCACACCCTTCTGCTCACATTAGGATTTAGTCTGCGATCCGTAACGTGCTGCTACCGGCGCGCCGGCCCGTTGAAAGAGTGAATCAGAGGCTCACCACGACCTACCTACGATAACTAAAAAATCTGATGTGAGTAAACTCATTTGTTTTTGCTTCAACGGAAACATAAAAATATAGATATATATTATTTGGGCAACAATGGCAGCCTTTGGAGGCTTTACTGGGGGATTATGGCCAAAAAAAACTTAAGCATTTGAGATTCGGTGGTACGACCCGTTCTCCATGCCGTGGTATTCACAAAATAAAGTAGTCACCAGGTCAACAGTATTCAATCGTTAGATCTGTTCATGTTTGTTTCATAATTCACGATTTCCTATGCTACTACTACAAAAAAATTCGACCCACCCAAAACTTAGCTAGCGAAAACTCCGATACCATACGAAGGATTGTGGGGCATTATGTGGCAAATATTGCCACGCACACGGCTGGGGTTCTTGATAATTTTGGATTTTTTCCCCAGGGACACACTTTTTACCATGCCTCCGTGAAACTACTTCGGTAATGATGGCTATTTTACATATGGCAAAGGAAAAACGCTTCTGTGAATTTGGGCCACATATTACGAATTATACACGACATAGATTGTCTCTTTACACTTTACATAGCAGTCGGCGCCTGATGTTTTTCAGTGAATTATTTGTTTCAACGTGATCCTCATCATACGTCATAAGTTGTCCCAGAAAACATAAAAAGTCTCACACCACCCTAATTTCTGTGATTTGGACCTATTCCAGAAAATAGTGAATTTCTTCGTCCCATGATTCTGTTGGCATATTTCAACTCTGCGGGTCGTCCGATATGTCAAAATATAGACAAATACATCCACTCGGAGTAATTGAAGGAATTTTGGAAAATATTAAAATTATGATTTTTCTTACAAATTTTTAAATTTTTTTTATTGGGGCTTATGAAACGTATGCTAAGGTACAGCTAATAAAAACTACTTGATAAATTCGTAAATTATTGCGCATCATCCTTCAGTCTTCCTAACACTTTTAGTCCATGATATTTCGAAACCTGTCGAGGCAAAACTCACGACTGCATGTAATTTACGACTACCGACGTTTTAGTTTCCCAAGGCATTCCGGGAATCCAGATGGAAATTGGTGTGAGGAAGAATTTTTTCGGCACGGGAAAGTTTACCCAGAGACTTGATATCGACTATGAATACGGAGAAATGGCTGAATGCTCTGAGTATCGTCTCAAAAAATGGCTATATGCTGCTATAAAAAGTATATTTTTATTTGCTATACTCTTAAATACACTTACTAAGTATTCAGAATTTATATGTGTATTAAAAATGCAAGTGTTTTGGATTTTTGGATAAACCAGAAAAAGAAGTTTCCCACAATTTTCAGTATTTCCCGTTTTCGAAGCTTGGAGTTGCCGGCATTTCTAATCTCGTATATCCCACATCATATTCCCCAGTCACATTTTTTGTCGGAGTCAAACCTGCTTCACTTGCCAAGATATTACTGTTACCAGAATTCAATTTATATTTTTAGTTGTATCTTGTGTTATATTAATGTTAATTAACTCCAATATTAATTCCGTTCCCTTTTCATTCTTGGAGATATTTATTTGAAAGGACCACTGTGCAAACTTGACAATTGTTATCCATTAACCGACATTTAAGGCGATTCGTTGAGATGATGATTTGATCAATGAACGAATACATTCACATATGTAGGTTTGGTAATTTTGTACATCTATTAATAACGTTTTATTACTTTTGGCTAGGATAAACAACGTATATCTTACACTCTTCAGTAATTTACATTATTAATTTCCCCTTTTTATATACAATTCAAATTTTCAAATTGAACGAGATTAATTTGATCGTAAGCATTTTTCTGAGTATCTCAAATACTTAGAGGTTCAAGTCATGAAATTAACTGCACAAAGTTACAAAACGTTTTTCACCTTCTACGATTTGTGTATATGACTAGTTTTGAAATTTTACATGATTTTTATCAGATTTTAAAAATAAGATTTTGACTAATTTTTTACACTTTTAAGCTATTTTCTCTCCCTAATCAAGATGTTGCTTAGAGAACAAGACAAAAATTGGTGATTCCTCTTGATTTTTGACAAGGCTTGAGGAGAAGCATATCGACCGTGAATACGGAAAAATGACCATCTATACATGCACTCAGTGTCGTCTGAAAAAATGACTATATGCATCTAGTCGGCGGCGGGATAAATGACTATATGATTTTTGTTTAACATGGAAAACCTATATGAAAAAAAACATATAGTCATTTTTCCGTGTTCACGGTCGATATAGTAAATACGGAAACAATGGATTACTCATGAAATCGTTTGTTGTGGCTACTCAAATTTGACTTATGAGCAAAGAACTGTTTACAAATGGCACAACTGAACAGTTTCTCACCGGTGTGGCTCCGCATGTGCCGAAACATCTTTTCATTCGTGATAAAGCAAGCACCACACATTGCACAGCTAAACGGTTTTTCCTTTATGTGACACATAAGATGTTCATTCAAATTCCCCCTCTTGTGAAATGCTTTGTCACAAAAGACGCACGAAATTTTCTTTTCCAGGTTTCCATGAACCACTTTGTTGTGCCCCTTGAGAATCGCTTTCGATTTGAAGAAGGACTGGCAGGCTCCACATTTGAAGGGTTTCTTCGAGCTGTGAGAGCGAATGTGACGGTTGAAATTGCCCTTTTGAGAAAACCGTTTGTTACAGGGCACACAATGATAAGGTCTTTCCCCAGAGTGCACTCGCAGATGCAAGGTCAGATCGTGATTTGTCACAAATGATTTTCCACAGGACTGGCATCTGTAGCTCTTCTCTCCCAAATGCCTCTTCATGTGCATGTTTAATTCCGTTTTTGTGATGTATTTTTTCTTGCAAAATTGGCGCTTTTTTTTTGTTGTTGTTGAGAGTTTCGCTAAATAGCAAATTCCAGCGTAAGAGTTAGCAATAATTCGTTCACAATCACTGAACTGAACTCAAAGGGGAATGAGGAATGAATGATGCAATTAATATTGTTATGCAAGCACTGCCTAGCTGGTTCGTGACTCGAAAACTTTTTCGCAGCGTAGCTGTTCTAAAAGCACAGCATGATAAAAAAGAGAATGGTGCTCGGTGTGGCTACCTTTTTGGAAAAAGAGTGTTAGCCCAAGTGGTTTGTGGCATGAGAAAAACAAAGAAACCTTTTGCTCGAAGTGTGTGGAAAAATGGATTACATTAAGTGAAAGGCCATTCATCAACCGGAGTCCACTTGGTGGCTGGTGCGAAGTACAGAGTATGTATTTTTCTTCAGAATGGAAAAACACTACGCTAAGGGTACATCTTAAGGGCAGCATTTTGACCGTTGCTGAAGAAGCTAAGTCTGGTTGAAACAGGTTCAGAATGCAGGTTAGGATGCAATTGTTCACTCGGTCAGAGACTGATGGTGGAAGGAAGGAATAAAAATAAGTTCTCCCCTGAACGTTTTCTGGTGCGGCTGCACCGTACCGCCTGGTATTAAAAAAACTGTTTCATGATAGATAGTACGAGTAGCAAGATTAAAGCTATAAGCAATACAAAAACAATCAAGATATTACAAAGACATATTACGATATAGCAATAACAAAAATGTAATTTCTCACCGTTTTCGGCTAGCAAGTGGCTCCAACCTTCAGGTCATCAACGCCACTGCCAAGCAAACAAGGTTTGATGTGGAAACACTCCCTTAAAAATGGCAAGAATGACATTTTTGGGTTGTAAGTGGCGCCACTTTTTGAATGTTTTGAAAAACTAACTTCACCCGGGTAATCAGCATGCTCAGATGTAGCAAATTACCGATGTTTAGAAAATTTCGAATTTTTAGGTTTTTGGCCTCCAGAGGGCGCTAGAGGCAAAATTTTAAAAAAACCGACTTGACCACGTTAATCAGCATACCTAAATGCACCAAATTATCAATTTAAAAAAAATTCGAAACTTCCGATTTTAAATCGCTTCCAGAGGGCGCTGGTGTCAATAAAAACGGAAATGGACGCGTACACGTAATCAGCGCATAAAAATCTACCGTTTGACACATTTTTTAGCCCAATTCCAGCCAAAAAGTTATCACTCTCTTGCTCAAAACTTTTATTTGGTTGTATGTAATGGTACAAGACTTTTGAATGTAACAAATGATTCGCATTGGTTGTTGGTAGGGCTTCTTTGAACTATGAGATTGAATGTGACTATTTAAATGTTTTTTTTCGAAAAACCGTTTGTTACTGGGCACACAATGATACAGCCTTTCCCCAGAGTGCACTCGCAGATGCAGGGTCAGCTCTTGATTTGTCACAAATGATGTTCCACAGGACTGGCATCTGTAGCTCTTCTCTCCCAAATGCCTCTTCATGTGCATATTTAAATCCGTTTGGGTGAGATATTTTTTTTTGCAAAAATTTCACACTTCTCCTGTCGCCCATTTTTCTCCCTCGCATTGGCTTCTGATGTGAACTTTCACCTTCTCCCTTTCTCCAAACGATTGTTTGCACTGATTGCAATGAAAAGGTTTTTCATTCACGTGAAGACGGATATGATAATCGAAATCACTCTTGTTTCCACAATGTTTGTCGCAAACAAAAGCAGTACTATGGTCCACGACGACGACCCTCGTGGATGACCGTGAAGAGCCGAGACCGATTTGAAGAAGCCGTGAAGCGTTGTCCACAAGCCGAGCTCTCGTAGGGACGTTTCCGCCTGCCGGAGACCGTCTTAGCCATTGTGTAACCGTCGTCCTCAGCAAAGTTGACTCAGTTTCTATAGTGACCAAACAAATCATTCACGAATTTGCGATTCTGCTTCAGGTGAACGGAAGCTTAAATTAACAAATGATTCTGAATTTTGTCAATGAGATTAGTGGGAGATTAGATCATATAGATTAGTCAACCTTTTAACAGTAATTGCATACACGGCAAACTTTAACTTCTTTTAGAATCGCCTTCGATATTTATTGTTGTCAGTATTTCAAATCCTTTATAACACTTTTAAGTTTCGGCAGTGGAAATTGAGTGAAATATGTAGCAATGATCAACAATGACCCTTGCTCCTGCGTTCACTGTTGTGTTTCTGATGATGAGCATAACTATCAGTTGTAAAAAATGGCATTGGAAAAATTTCAATGCTGAATTTTTGAGGAAGTCGGCAAAAATGGAAATGATAAAGCATACAAAATGGCGTATATGTACATACATTGTCATTCGATTAATACCATTTATCATTATTTAATCGTGTTTTTCATTCTCCGTTAAACATTACATGGCTCGTGTTAATTACACCTGGTTATATATATAATTCGTCATGACCGGAAAACACTTAGCTTGGCGTTTCACTCGCAAGGTTTCCAATTGGGTTAGTATTATTTTGTCCTTGTAATGCTTCAATGCTTAAAAAATGCTCAATGTTTCGTAAATAATTGTCATTTGTGATATTAAATTCTAAACAACTTATTTGAAAAGTTGACGGAGTATTTATCTATCAATTAGGGACAATTGGCATAATTTGGTTGACATTTACGTATGTGCTAGACCTGAAAGTTTCTGCGTATAGCTAACTTTCCTCATTTAATTGGGCCTTGAAGGTTATCCCAGCCGCGGATTTTTCCCAAACATTTTTTGAGGAAGAAATGTCAAAGATGACCATAACTGTCCAAGCCTTGTGCCATATATATTTCCTTATTTGTCTCCCTATGCCCCCAGCCATAGAATTTTTCCCATTATCTTTACATGCATTGGAGATTTGCTCAAATTTTCACCGCTCTGTCCCGTAATGGACATCCAAAAAGGTAATTATATTAGTTTATTTTTTCGGTTTTTATTTGATTCCAATCCTACTTCATTACCAAACGATAGTATTATAATTTGAGACCACCAAAACTCCCAGTACAAAAACTCCCAACTACGAAAACTCCCAACCCGAAAACTCCCATGCGAAACTCCCAACTAAAAAAATCCCACGCGAAAACTCCCAACCCAAAAACTCCCAGTACAAAAACTCCCAACTACGAAAACTCCCAGTACGAAAACTCCCAACCCAAAAACTCCCAACTACGAGTACTCCAATTACGAATACCCCGAAAGGGAATTATGTATTCCAGCCACAAAACTCCCAACCGGAAAATGTTGGATTGCTTATACTTCATGCGACATCATTAAATAGTGCTTTACAAACGTATGACAATTTTGTTTCCGCTTACAATTACACCAAGCAACAGGTTTTTGACGAATGATTTGCCAATAACATGTGGATAATTCTTTTAAAACTTAACTTTAAATTACAAGGTCACAGGTACAAATTTATAAAACTAGCGTTAAACACATGCTGACGGTAATTGTCACACATAGTGTTCTACATATTTTGGTTAGGAGTATTCGTACTGGGAGTTTTCCAGTTGGGAGTTTTCGCATTAGAGTTTTCTGGTTGGGAGTTTTCGTACCGGGAGTTATCCTGATACCTTGTTTATTAACATTTTCGTAAAAACCTTTCCAACGCAGATCATGCTGGGTTGTCGTTGACTTTCGGAAATTACATAATTCTTCTGTATAAAAACATCATCAAGGTTTGTCAAATTCACTTGGTCTCAAACACATAAAATGCTATGGAGCCTCCCAATCTGCACATGCGCTGTAATCCAACAAAAGTTTTTTTTTTCAAATGCCAACTCAGCGTTTAGCTTAAAACTGGTAATTTTTCATACGACTAAACATGCGCCCACTAACCAATTTAAGGAAGTTTATAGTATTTAATTTTGGAAAAACTAAAAGTCGGGTAAATTCTCAATAGTTGGGGTATTGCGAGACAAATATCACCGAGCATTTAAAAGGAGTTTCAGATATATTATGCAGTTTTTGACATTCTTTGTCACGGCTTAGTTGCTTTCTCGTATTTCGAAACAATTTATTAGCTTCAAGTTCAATTTCCACGGCTCTCTTCAGTATTGAATATCCAAATTGGTATGTACATTGGAAATTTCACCGCCGTTTATTTCATTCGGCTTTTACATCAGTCCAACATTAATTCTTTAATGATGACTAGGGTAACCCATGAAGCATTTAAGCATAGAACGCATATTGCAATATTTAGGTATGGGTTGCTATCTAAAGTCAAAGTAGACCGAATTTGGAAGGAAATTTTTGAAAATTCGGATCTTTCTCAAAAAGCATAAAAGCATAAAATCATTAAAAGCATAATTTTCCACTTCGAGCATACAACGCTAATTTTCATTTAGAGCAAAATGTGAGTTTGGGAATAAAAAAACTAGCGATTTTTGTTACAAGCAACTTGTCAGAGTATAAAAAGCCTAATTTGGAGATCCTCCGGGCATAAAATGCTGAGAGAAAACCGCATAATTGACACATTTTATTCAGTACCTAAGAAAAGGAACCCAATCTGCCTTATGGTGAAAACCTTTCCAATGCTGATCATGCTGGCCTGTCGTTGACTTTCGGAAATTACATAATTATGCCGCCGAAAAAGCATTATGAATGTTGTCAGATTCACTTTGTCTCAAACAAGTTAGGACTCTATGGAACTTCCAAATCTGCACATTTTCCATCATCCAACAAATTTTTTCAAATGGCACTTCGGCGTTTAGCCTAAAAAAAACTGCAAATTCCTGAAACGACTTAACAAGCGTACTCTAACCATTTCTTCTCTTCACTTCAAAGGAAATCAAAGGTGTTTAATTTGGAGAAAAACTAAAAGTCGGGTAATTGTGAGAGAAATATCACCAAGCATTAAAGTGTTGGACAGTTTTAGACCTGTATGAAACGTTAGAATAATAGTTACCTGAGTTATTGCGGAGGACTATGATTTCAGAAAAACTCTTAACGGTGTATGTCCCCTACTTAGCAACCCCCGATTGCCAGTATAGGCAATTTGTATGGAGAAGTGGCTGATGCCACCATTAATTGTACGTCACGGCCATTTCTATTCAGGTTAAATGATTTTTGGCTAATTAATCTTGTTCAGCGTTTCATTCTGCATTTTTTGAAGTATCATTTATATTTTTGGACCAGCCAGTGCCCAGAAAAGTTTCAATAAATAATTTTGTCACAAAAACGGTTGCCGAAAAATACAAAAAATTATAATTACCAATGATACATCAGTCGATTAGCAAGAAAATGGAGTACACGTCAAGTTAATTTTAAAAAATTATAAAAATATTGTCGTATACAATTTTGACGAAACTAAAGCCTTTCCACAGAATCAAAGATTGCGACCACCGGATGAATCCGATCACAGCCATTCCTATAGATTTTAGAATACTTGAAATCTGCTCTACAACTTTAATTAGAGATAATTTGACTTTACTTTAATCAAAGAGGTGGAAGGATTCGGGAAGAGGTCGAAGTCGACATCAGAAAAACCTTTCGAAAAATGTAATATACTTAACATGGAAGTTTCTGGTGGTTATATAAATTTAAAATGCATGTAAATAATAATAATAATAATAATAATAATAATAATAATGACGTTTATTGTCAAAAATTTATAAGCAGCTATATAAACCCTTAAGACTTTTTAGTTACTTCAGAAGAGGCTCCTAGAGCGATTGTAGACGACCACGCCAACAAACAAGTTTTGAGGTGGGGATTCAGTTTTTGGAAATAAACAGATCAGAATATAGTCACCGGCCAAAACGGAAATGCAAAAATCCCAATGACCAACGTAATCAATCACATGAGATAACATCCGAAGTCCTATAATGTCATCAAGGAATGACATCTTCATTAGGCCGCAGTACTTCTGAAGTTGACTCAAATATATATAACCAGATTTTGAGTGGACTCAATACATCTGCGTTTCAGCCAAAATTACCATCCTTGCCATATTGAAATACGAGATTCAAAGTTTACATAGCCAACCAATAATGGTTACAGGCTTCAATAAGTTCATTTACATACTGAAAATATGTATTAAGTAATTTACTACATACTAAAATAAGACCTAATTGAAGTAGAGTAGAATACATAAAGTATATAATCAGCTTCTACTTGTAGATATTATAATTCTAATCAATAGAAGCGTTGGAATCGGGAGGAAAACTAAAATTGGTATTTACCGCTAAATACCAGTATTTACCATTTTGGACGTCCAAAACCTAGCTCCCCAAAACCGTCCAAAACTCCAGTGCCATATACCTAATGTAAAAAGTGGGAAAAACTCAATGGCTGGGGGCATTGTGCGACAAATAAAATAATAAATGCAGTGTGGGTTTTGGACAGTTTTGGACATTTCCCGGGAAAAAACTTGTGGCTGGGAAAAACCCCAACACTAATCAATAGCCAAATAAAGCTATCGATAATAAACCCTGCAAGCTGATAGTAAAGACCCGACTTTTGCCCGAAATATTCTATAATTTTTTTAAAATTTAGGCCACACGACCCTCATCCCCTCATCAATCTTATCATTTTGACATCGCATACGATTACGTAGAGATATACATGCTGCATGCATGTTAACAAGACATATGCTTTGGAGACACGGTATAACGAACATGAAATTAGTTTAACTTGGTTCGTACACAGCTAAAATATGATAGCTCTCGGAACTGTATCCATGCGCATCTACAGCCCATGCGGGCCCTTTGACCATGAAGACGTTAATCGATCTGGCCCGAATTCAATAGGGATCTTACCTGTGTTCCCCTGAACATAATACCGAAAAACTCATTCAAAAATTCGAAACCGTTGTCGAGTTATCGTGCACAGAGCCACGGATCCACAGACCAACGGAGATACAAATAACATGAAGACATCCTAAAGTCGGTCCTTACTATAATAATTAATGATAATTTAACTGAATGAGATTGAAATGTCGACAAGCAGTTGGGAATATGTAAGCTTTAAAGCTGTCCTGGACAGGCTTGAACCTGTCCAGAATTGTGTTTGTAATTTTTGGCCGATGAATTCAAATAATTTTCTTTTAGTAAAAAACTGAGCCTGAATGTTATATTGACGTTTCCGACCAGATTTTGAAGCTTAAAAGAGGATATTGTGGCAAAAATAACAAAAAAGTAAAAAAAAAGTCTGAGAGTTGACCATACGTCTGTTTCTGTATTCTAGACTATCACCTTTAACTATTTACTTGATTTCCTCTAGTATTCTGTAGCACTTTGCCCCGTGAGCTCCGTTCTTGTTGAACACTTGCTTCATTTTTTTGCGACTTGAGCAGGCCCCGAGAATCCCAGAAAATGGCATATTTCCCTTCAGATGCCTTTACATCACTTGGAGCTGGAAGCGGCTGTTTTTGGAATCTTCGAATCGAATGTGGAGTTGAGCAGGTCAGCCATCCCTTGTTTCTCGAAGTGTCTATTCAAAAATACTGGTATTGGAATATGTCAAAGGTTAAACTAATAGTTACCTGAGTTTTACCGGAGGATTATTATTATTTTAGAAAAATCCGTTAGACTTTTTAGTATCCTGAGTATAGGCTCCAAGAGCTACATATGTAGTAGACGAACACGCCAACGACAAGGTTTGAAGCGACGATTTGGTTTCGTTGAATAAACAGATCAGAATATAGAGTTCGGCCAAAAGGTAAATGCAAAATTAATCCGAGTGTCGATGTAATCAGTGACATCAGATAACACCCGAAGTCCTATCAAAGCACCCAAAATTGCCCCCTGCTTCGCTAATAAATTCCATCAAGCAATGGCATCTTCATTAGGTCAAAGCGTCAAAGTACTTCAGAAATTAACTCAAATACATACATGAAACACAGACTTTGCGTGATCCTTTCATCTTTACTGGGATTTAAAATTACCAACCTTGCAACATTCAAATATGAGATTCAAAGTTTACATTGCCAACCCGATAAGGGTTTGTTACAAGCTTCAAGAAGTTCATTTACATCCTGAAAATATTTATCAAGTCATTAATGCTTTAATTACCCTTTAACCATTTACAACCTGAAAGTCGCCTTTTGATTATGCCGGCATTTTAAAGTGCGACTGATTTAATCCAAAAACAATTTTTACTAAACAGCACCTTTTTGTCAAATGAACATGGATGTCGAGGCTTCATGTTTTTCAGTGAATTATTTGTTTTTCACCTTGTTCCTCATCGAACGTTGTCCCAGAAAACACAAAACAAACGAATCTCACATCTCCCCCATTCCCGTAATTTGGACTTATTCCGGAAATAGTGAATTTCTTAGACCAAAAAAGGTGCTGTAAAGTTTTTCCTGCAATTTTTTCCAGCGTGCTTAGGTTGAAATATGCAACTTTCTCGCAAACTTACTATGTTCAATTAATCCTGTAACAATTACAGGCCGCATTAAAGTTTAATACGCAAAGAGAGCATATGATGTGCCATTAAAATGACTATTAAACGAGGGTTTTCATGATATTTTTTAAACTAAATTTCAAATGGCCACGTCTTCAATTTGACTCGTGTTATGTGGAAAACATCAATTATTTATACAATTATTTTATGACTACCAGCGAATTTTTCCAATGATGGAGATAAGCATACTTTTTTTCGAATCTTTGAATATCCCTCTACAATCCTAGCAGACAAATATTTTCTTCAACATTCTTTTCTTAAACCTTTGTCGGAGGAGGGTGCTGACAATTACCCAAAGTTTTCGCTAGATATTTGGTAAATTTATATTTAGTACATTTGGAAGTAAACGCCTGGTGATAGGCAATTGTGTTCTTCAAATGAAATTAATGTGCAATTTCGCTTTCAACTGAAACTTTATCTAAATATTCAATGAAATAATTGTCGTCTATCTCATTTTAGGAATCAATGATATACCAAAACGATTCCGCGAAAACTCGCCTGTACGAAAACTCGCCCTTACAAAAACTCGTATTCATCAAAATTGATAAAAATAACTATTTTAACATAGAAATCACCGGATTTTTAACAAGGCGAATTTTCGTACAGGCGAGTTTTCGCGCTGCCTACCAAAACATGTACATAATCGGAATCAGAAGACAGCATCTCCTATTGCTAACAATTACTAAAAGCTCCAACTTTCTTGTTTGTTCGTTAATGCACCACACGACATGCAAAAAAATTTGCAAACAAAAAATTAAAATTACAAAAGCACGCTTCAAGTGTAGTAGAAAGGAAAGAAATTGCATGAAGCAATAAGTGCAACTTTCCCTCACAAACTCTCGATTCCCGCATAGTTCCTAATTTTCATTTGAAAAGCCTCGTCATAACCAAAGCTCTCTAAATTACCTACCCATTTTGTATTCAAATTCCGTTAAATCTAAAAAACATGTTGCTATCAAGAATAAAAAATAGACTCTGGATCGAGAATATTGTTCCCTAATTTTTGCAAATTTGTTATAGAATATTTTGGATATTAGTCGGGCCTTTACTACGCTCTTACAACGCTCGGATTTATTAAAAAATATTTTGCTGCTAGCAGATGAAAAAAATCATTTAGGCTTAGTTAAAACTAAAATCACAAAAATCCAAGTTAACTTTTTTCATTTTTTTTGCAAGAACGATGTAAGTCATTTTAGAATTTCAAAAATACAATTGTTTTTGATTTATAAATCAGAAATCAATTTCCCATGTTTTTCATTGTTTCACTTTCAAAAAAAATTCTCAAAAGGAGACGGCCTTTCGGCAAGCTCAAGAAATTTCACTTTGAAGTTTCAAGAAAGGAAAATGTCTTGTGTTTTATACTTTATTAATGCATTGATGGCCATTAAAAGTGTCCAGTAATTTTTTTATGGCTGATATGGTGAAGCCCTTTACTAAGTGCGAATCTCGGGAAACATCCATTCCCCTTTATTAAGCCTTGAGAAAAATCTCATCGAAATAATTCATCGCAGCGCATCACACACACACCCACATTATTTTAAATATAGCGATGATCATATCTCCATCTGACCTGCAAAAATGTTGAATGCGCAGTTCGAAAAAAACTTTATCCATGCGTTCTTCTTCTATATTCAAGCATGCAAGCAACTACTAAAAACCATTTCCATTGTTTTCCCTGCGCCTAGTGACATCCTCTCTCAAATCATTCAAAGCCTTGACTTCTCCGCTCTTCCACCTTTTTTCACAGGTGAGATACATACATACATACACACACACACCTTGAACAGTGAACAGGTGAGTTTAATAACTTTTGAGGCTTTGAAAAGTTTGAAGCTTTGTGCACCCACTCCTCACATTACCACAGCTACATTAACAGGTAGACTCATCATCATCACCAACATTGCCACTAGTACAATAATACACATATGTATTGTTTTTCATTCTAGAAAGCAAAATTTTCATACATTTTCATATCCCCTGCAAACACTCCACTAGAAGTCTACTAGCGATTCACATGTTCTTTTTTCATCCTCAGGTGTTATCCCCTTATGCTTTAACGCTTTACCGTGCTTCTCCAAATGAATATTCGCATGCGAGTATTGCATGCAAACCAACAGAACTGTTCACCTTCCTCCAATAATAATCAGCAAAACATGCTCATGAAAAAAAAAATTACACTGAAACTCATTGAGGTAAACCCTAACGTGCAATAATACATAAATATTGACGAGATAGCTTCTTTTCATATTCCGCATTTCCTAGAATTCCCCGATTCAATTTATATCTGTTTTTCAGCTCTATATGTAATAAAATAATATACCGCGTACATAAATATTTACATTAACAATGGGCCATTAAAAGCCATCACAATAGAGGAATTGCATGATTTGGATAGTATTTTTTACATCGCTCAAAATACAAGCAGATATGGACCCATGCACGTAATTTTTTACATGTAAAGTTTTTTTTAGCTATTTTTGGTGACCAAAAAGAAATTCAGCTCAGCTCACGGATGGCTTTGATAATTAGGGAATGGTGGTGGTGAAGTAATTAGCATCCAGCAATTAGCGGGTTGGGGCGAAGTCCATCTCACATTTCAATTTTAGATTTTTTGTGTATTTGTGGATGGTGACAAAAGAGAGTGAATTTTCGGAATTTTGAATTGTAATTTCCAATTTGTGGCTCATTGTGAACCTGCTCATTGAAAAAGAAAGAGAGGCTCAAAGAAGTTTTAAATATTATTTGTGATTTTGTGAAAAATTAAACGACACAATGTGACTTTCGAGTTGTCTGGTAGTTCACTGGTGCTGGCTCAAATTGGTTTTTAATTTCGAAAAAGTAGTTAAAATGTGACGAATTGGAGGAGAAATGGGTTTAATCGGGTGCTACTCGAGGGAAGATTGTTTGGGAAGATGTGTGACCACCTCAAGACACGTGGGGCTTTTTTGGCTGTTGGTGGCCGCGATTGTGGCGTCAGGGGTGGCTGGGTCCTTACCCCTGACGAAGCCTTGTGGGGACATTGAATGTCAAGGTATTCGAAAAATATCTAGCTAATTGAAATATGTGTTATGGATCAAAGATTGGAGGAAGAATTGTGAATTGATCATGTAGATCCTGTTTAAATTGTAATTATTTTGCGTAATTAATGGTAATAATGAGTAATTGAAATTGTTTTAAAGAGTTGCAATACTGCCATCCTGCTCACCACACGTGCGAACCTTGCTCAGACGTTTGTGACCCAGAAAGTAATAATTACCAGGAGAGTCGATGTGTCTCGGATTGTCAAGGTAAGGGCCGGATATGTGGTTCGAGTTAGGAATTATATTGTACAATAATTGCAGATTGTTTAGTGAACTTGAAGGGTTGAATACATATAAATATACAATAGACGACATATGCATCAAACACGCAACCAAGAAAAATTCGAAATATAAATGATTAATGTAAATGTTTAGGTTAGAAGAAGTTTTGATCAATTTGTTTTTTTAAATGTATGGACATGCAAAACTTGGATTTATTTTTTTTACATTTTTGAATGAGTTCGCGTTTCAAGTAAAGCCGGATATTAAGTGCCTTGAAATTAGACATGTTTTTCATAAACATTTTCTATAACATTTCACAAAATTTTGCGGGACAAGGCAAAAACATGGAAGTGTGTGAGAGCAAAATGAGCCCTTAGAGGAAAGCATTTCCCAAACTTGCTTTAAAACAATTTGTTGAATCAACCGTTTTGTTTGTTTATAAAATCGATTTTAGGGAAAGTCGCTCAAATCCGCGGATATTGCTTAAGTTTGTCATCAAGTCAATCTTTGTCTTAAGTTTAGCTATGTTTATCTATTAATGCAATTCTGGTGAAATACGGATTAACAATTTTAATTTTATCCTCACTTTAATCTCCATGCATTTATTACCGGTTAGTCTATTCATCTGCTATAATATTCACTTCAAAAAATGAACTTAATTTACTCGGATAATTTTTTAAAAATCTTACTAGTTTCTTTTACATGTTGTATGTCAATTTTTATTAGTAATTTTTCCCTTTAACATTTAATAGTCATTTTTCTCTAAAACCTTCAGTTAATGTCTTTATTCGGTAAAATTAAAGTAATTATTTGTATCCAATGCCAATTTTAGAGCTACCTACTAGCACATTCTTTGAGTTTTTGTGATAGAGAAGGAAATTTATATTTCTAGAAATCAATTAATTTTCGTCCAATTAATTAATTATTCCTACCAAGATGAATAATCAACTGTAAATTGGTGGTAAAATGGTTTCGATGGAAATGATTTTACAAAAAGTAAATAGAAGTTTGCAGGATTACGAGTGAATCATAAAGTGTGAGCCCTGGAAAAAAATTGACAAATCAGTGATTCTTACTTGTAAAATTAAGACTTGTTTTTAAAATAACTAACCTACAGCCATATCAGGTCAAAATAAAGTTCAGACATCAGAAATGGCGCTGATTTATTCAATATTGTCATCAAAATTGTTTTTGAAATCCAACAAAAAAGTCGTAAATTTAGTACATTTTATTGCACAAGAAAAGCAGGAGAAATCAGCCAATTCATTTGCGTCCCCCACTCTGAATCCTTGATTTCCACAGATATAATGTTCTACACAGATCGATGAATTGATTTTCTTAGATTTTCTATGCAATGAGAAAAGTATGTGTTCTCTGCCTGATTTTTAGCCGTATAAAGTTCGGATTTTGGCCTAAGAGCATTCTGTGCTATAAAATATCGACAGTAAATGCGGAAAAATGGCTAATAGCTCAGAGTTTCGAGTGAAAAATGCTATATGACATTTAAAATACACAGCATATAGCCATTTTTCCAGACGATAAAACTCATGTACCTATTTTTTCAGACGACATAATATTCATATAGTCATTTTTCCAGACGACATACAATTCATGTAGCCATTTATTCAAGAGGACGTAAAATTCATGTAGCCATTTATTCCAGACGACATAAAACTAATGTACCTATTTTTCCAGACGGCACTCTGATCAAATAGCCAATTTTCCGTATGAACAGTCGACATGTTGGAAAAATCCCCAAGATGAGTCACGCTTGCATACACCAGTTTTAGGCCATTTACAGAAAAGTCATCAGTGGAAGTTGTGAAAAGTTGATAAAATCTTTTCATACAAGCAAAGCCTTACAAAGTATTTAATTTTTTAAGCTAAACGCCGAATTGGCATTTGTAAAAAAATTGTTGCATTACTGCACACGTGCAGATTGGAAGGTTTCACAGAGTCCTAATTTTTTTTGAGACAAGGTGCCATTTGAATTTGACAACATTGATGTTGGTTTTTCGGAAGAAGATTTTGTAATTTCCGAAAGACAACGACAGTCCAGCATGATCAGCAATGGAAAGGTTTTTGCAAAAAAGAAGATTCGCATTGGTCTTGACTATACACTGCAGTGTTGAAATAACAATGATAATCGTAAACCGTCCTGTGAACGAATATCAATATAAACTGATTTGGCAGAGGAATTTTTCCTCTGCACAGTTGTTTGTCCAAGTCAATATATCAAAAAATGCAACTTTATTTATCTGACTTTGAAAATTGCCAGGTACATGATAATCCTAAATCTAATATCCGTTTCCTTTAAAATTCTGCAGCGTTTTTGCTGTGAAGGTACTGAAAATGATGTAATTATAATTTGAAGGCCATATTCGATAATTCTGTATCGCAAAGCGGTCGAATTGCGATATTCAAAGTCAAATATCTCCTTGTTCCGTAACGGTGTAGGCATAACGTTGGTACCGTACCCGTAATTTAATGACAGCATAAAAATTCAGATACAACCAGTTGCAATGGGTGACAAGATGATTCCCACAAAGATGATTGCCAAATGACATGATTCCCACATGGATGATTGCCACCCGGGGGGATTGCCACCTGAAAAGATTCCCACTGGACCTAATTTCCACTTTTTCCATGTTAGGTCAGGTTAGGTTAGGTGGGAATCATCCAAGTGACAATCATCTCGGGTGGCAATCGTCTTTGTGGGAATCATATGTGAAGCACATAGGAAAAGTGGAAATCATGTCCAGTGGGAATCTTCACAGGTGGCAATCATCGAAGTGGGAATCATGTCATTTGGCAATCATGGCAATCATACAAATCATCTTTGTGGGAGTCATCTTGTCACCGCTAGAAATATCTCCAGAATGAGTCACGCTTGCATACACCATTTTTATGCCATTTGTAAAAAATTCATCATTGGGAGTTGTGAAAAGTTAATAAAACCATTTCATACAAACAAAGCCTTACCATGTATTTTATTTGACCCACAGATCACATACACGACGCCCGTTACCACAAACTGCACAACGCCAGCGTCCTGGAGCTTCAGAGGACGGAGCTGGAGGACAAATACAAGGGTCTTGAGAGGGATGTGCTGGCCCTCAAGATTGTGGTTGGCGTGTGCGTCGCCGTCATCGTCGTAGTCGTGGGCTGTCTGCTCGCCTTCCTCGTCTACTTTTGTAAGCTCATGCATCCCACACAAGTAGATGAGAAGAAGAAGAAGCCCGTCTCCAACAAACCTTCGGCGACGACAGTTGTTGAACTGCCCACCATTTATAATAATCGGGTATGTTAATAACTTATGGGAAATATGAATTGCAATACTTTTGTGGCGTGGCATTTATATAATTCGGAGGTTTCATATTAAATGAGGCTTTTTTGGCTTGAGTCAGCTCTTATCAGAGATTGTCGTGGGGAAAAACGGCTGAGAAATAATGGGTGGGAAATAATGGGAGATTCTATATTTCCCACCCACTTAGTATTTACCCAAAAATGTTAAGTAACTGGAAATGTGGGAAATAATCTTTTTTGCTGCGAAATTGCAGACATGATAATTTGAAATAAATAAGAAAGCTAAAATTAGCATTTTGCAGCCTATTTCTGGCACTACAATAACATTTTGCCTGGTAAAACAAATTTTAGCGTTTCTCGACATGTGGCGTCAAAACACCGCGAACATGTTCTGACTATCATCGTGCAACTTAACCCGGGGTATTCCATCGCGGACTAAATTTTGCAAAAAGTAATAATTTCGACTTGAATTGCTTCTAATATTGTTTAATGCGCCTATTTACTACATAATTCAAATAATTTTTATGTATTTCAGGATATCTTTAATTATTTTTTATTTATTTCCCAAATTTTCCAACATCTCCCGTTTTTTCCCAAAAATTCCATTATCCCCCGAGGCAGTGGGCAATAAAATTACTCCCCTTGGAAAATGACAATCTCTGTTTCATAGGGCGCCAATAAAAAACTTTGCCCAAAGTATTATTTACTCCCAGTCTAACATTTCATTTTAAACAAGAAACTTCATCATGTACATTATTTGCTTTTTGATTTATATTCCGAAAAGTGTAATTTCCTCATGCTTTCAGTGATTTGAAAAAATGGGATTTTATTTAGTGTAAGAGACTATTTTTAAACCAGTAATGAATTTTTTAATCTCAAAAATCTGTCAATAGGATCAAGTATTAGTAAGGCATAAAATATATTTGTGACCAGGGAAAACAATATTTTCATAAACTCAAAACAATCCCACGGGAATCTGACTTATTATAAAATGCCGTCTTATGCAATGAAAGTAACTAAGGCTTCTTACTTTCCAAGAACCGGCTTACACCACTTTTATCTGTTCCGTTTTTGTTGACGTGTCCTTCAAAAGAGTGAAAAACGTTAAGAAATTTGCTGAAGGGCTGTGGATTTTATTTTTAACGCTTAAAAGGATTTTGAAAGTTTTTCTAAAAGAACGATAAAACGTTAATTAACATTTAAAAGATTTTTAAAAAAAATTAAAACCGTGAATTTCAAAACTTGGCTACATGGAAAAATGGATTTGTGCTATTCAAAATACACAGCATATAGCCACTTTTCCAGACGACACTCTGAGCATATGGGCATTTTTTCCGTATTCATGGTCGATATGTGCTATGTGCTGAAATGAATGAAATGCATGAAATTTAATACCAACCGCAAGTTTTTCTGGTGAGCTGGGAGAAGTCCTTGTTTTAAAAAGATTTCGCAAAACTGTTCGAACCTTTTAGCACATGTAATGTAATATTTGTATCACAATGCCCCATCCATTCAAGTTTTTTCATCCAATGGATGTAAGAATGGCATAAGAGTTTTAGGCAGTTTTGGCCGTTATCAAATGGTATTGATTAGATTTTACCCTTGCATTTACCGACTTTACTTTTCCCAGATTAAAAAGCTGACCTGATTTTTGTAAAACATGAGAAGTTCGCCAATTAGTTTCCTTTCTTCAACTCAGCTTAAAATTAAATTGATCTCCAAACCTCCTCCCGGTTTCCATTATTAGCTTCCAAGTTCGGTTGGGCATCCAATTTTTAAAGCAGACATTGTCATTTTCCGTGGGAAATAATGGGGGCTTTGGAAAATAATGGGAAATATGTAAAGGAGAATTTGGGAAACAAAAAATAGAAATAGCCCAAAACACATAAAAAATTCAAATTATGTTAGAAATATGCATAGTAAACAATATTAAAAGCAATTCAAGTAAAAATGACTGCTTTTTGCAAAATTCATTCCGCGATGGATTACCGCGGGTTGAGTTGCACAATGATAGTCAAAACATGTTCGCGGTGTTTTGCCGGCACATGTCACAAAAGCCGAGATTCATTTTGAAAGGCAAAATGCTATTGTTGTACCAGAGACAGTCAGCAAATTGCTAATAGGGAGTTTGTGAAACAAGAAAAGACATTCTCGACCAGCACTAAACTTGGTAATAAGTTTAGTAAATTTGACTTATTTTTTTAAATTGCAAAATTGGTCCAAAATTCAGAACTGACTAAGCTCCCTAAGGGGAAAATTGAGACAGAGCGGCAATGCACACTGCCCAAAATTTTATGTAAATATTGTCAGGTGCTTGTATGAAAATGCATACACGGGATAGTGAGGACATAAGTCGTGTACGGTTGACTTATCGTGCCTCTCATAAGTCGGCTTTTTCAAGAACTTATGTAAATTTTCTGGTCCAAAAAAATAAGTCGAGAAAATAGTGCTGATTTTTAAGTTTCACTTGTTTCGCAAACTCCTTAATATTAGCTTTCTAATTTATTGCAAATTGTCATGTCTACACTTTTGCAACTAAGCTGATTATTTCCCACATTTCCTGTTATTTCCCATTTTTCGTAAATATTGAGTGGGTGGGAAATACGGTAAATCCCATTATGTCCCAAATGTCCCAGTCCGTTATTTCGCAACCGTTTTTCCCATGGCAATCTCTGATTAAAAGATCCATTCGGAACGTCATTAATATATTTCTTTCTCTCTTCTCTAAATTTCAGTATGGCGTCACAACGCCCACCCCGGAGACCTCTCCCTCATCCGTGGTCTCCTCCTCTCCGGCGGACACGAATGTCACGGCCTCCACCACCGTGCCACCCTACACCCTGCACAGTCCGGCCAAGTCCAACTCCAACTCCTCCTCCACGGTCAGTCCGGGGGCGGTCAGCACAAACCTGATGACCTCCAACTCAGTCCAATCAATGAATGGAACGCCACATGGAACCAACAACGCCACAGGCTTTGTTCCCGCTCAGCCCCTACCAAAGACAAATCGGTTTCGCCGGGAGCCTTCAGAATCCACGTTGCCCGACAACTGTGGCTATGATAACCTGTCGATGTCACCACAACATATGCCTTATTCCCATCATGTTTAGGCAAAATGAAAAAAATAATTCAGATTTTTGTCTTGAAAAAATATACGAGTGACGTTGTAGTGCAGTGATAGTAAAAAAACTAATATATATGCAAAGCAGGTGTGAACTAAAAATATGCAAGATTTTATTATGATAATTGTAATCTATCGCCATGGGTGGGAAATAGTGGAACTTAGAAATGGTAAATAATCCGTCCAAAAATATAGGAAAATCAAGGATTAAAAAAATCCGTCCGTAACATTTTTGCACAAGTTGAACGCAATACAATTAAATATTTTCTCCGACTTTTTCATATCTGGTATATGGAACGAACTTTGGTACAAGAAAAACCCTGAAGTTTTTTGGGAGCGCACTTCTTTATACGATAATTTGTAAAATGTAAAATGCGAATTTTTGATTGTCAAACTGGAAACGGGACTGCAGGCAAACAAGATTGAGGGTATATTTAAATATTAATTTACCTCAAAAAATTGAATATTTTGAAGGTATTGCAAAATAATTAAATAAGGAAAGAGTGAAGTAAGTTGATTTTTAATATCATGAAAAATATTGAATAGTGTAATTATAATTATAAATAAAACTAACCTTTTTGGTTTTGGTGTGATAAAATAGAGCCTTAATTTTTTACATAGTGAGACGGGAATGCTAGAGTTGAAAGCTTGGAATGTAATCAAACTTTAATTGGAAAAGCAGGCTTGAATGAAACAAATGAGTGCACTCGAATTGTCATGTTATGTATGTAAGAATGTGATGATTTGATGTAAGTGAAGAAAATATGGACAATGAATTTGAATAAAAGTTTCTTAAATTTTGAACAAAAAAAATTGAAGAAGTAATTTTTCGCCTTATGGTGACAGAGACTTTTAAAGCGTAACGCGCATGTCACAGTTCAGCGAAAGAAGTTAATGTTTCATTTTTTAAAGCTACGTCACACATGGAAAACCTGCTAAGTTCAATGAACTATATATTTTGTCTCAGAATGCCCCTGCAAACTTTTCACATTGCGTATAGGGCAATCAGATTTGAGTCAGGTAGGTTTTGGACGCCCGAAGTGCTATTTGCGGGATTTTACAGGTACTACTCAATTTTAGTTTTGCCCAATTCCCACACTAAACTATTTATAAGTAATTTTAACTTACGGTTACACAAGCACTCTATGACTATTTCCTAGACTGGCATCTGTCATTACTTTTAATCAACCTTTCTCCAATGTACCACTTACAGGCTTCCAACCATCCAACTAACAATGAAGGTCACTCTTTTAGTAAAGTGACATTTTATTTGTTGTCCAGATCTCAGTAAATTTGAATTCTACGCATTTTTTACAAAGGAAATTTCTGCTAAGGGGAAAAAATCGCACTCCATGCAAATATTTTCAACATGTGTATATGGCGACTTATGCATAGTACAAGTATGCCTTTGCTCAACATTGTGCTTTTACATGTATTTGATTACTGTATTCATTGAATATATATTATTCACGTTTCTTGTATTTGATTATTAGGTAGTGTTAAAAGCGCAAAAATTTAAAATTCAGATTTACCGCGAAGAAAATTTGAAAGCAACAAAAGCGTTTTTCATGCAGCAGAAGGAAGCAAAATGCACTTCCATTTATAATATGCATAAGTCGCCATATATAGGTACAAATGTTGCTAATATTTGCATGGAGTGCGAATTTTTTTCCCTTAGCAGAAATTTCCTTTGTAAAAAATGCGTAGAATTCAAATTCACTGAGATCAGGGCAAAAAAAAAATTAATCCCACTTTACTAAAAGAGTGACCTCCATTGTAAACCTGGCAGCAGCAGTCGCATGGGAAGGAACCAGTGCCAAGGAAAATATGGAAAATATTTACAAAATATTATTTAATGAGAGATTAAATTATTAAATATGAGATAAGCAACTTGAAAACTGTTGGTGATAACTAAAAAGAGAATAAAACTACCTAGTTTCTGGTATTTGAAAATACATGAGTACATTAGCTTGTTTTGTGTATTTTAGCGTTACGTCTTCACGCCGGCCGAATTGAGCGGGGAATATTGGGAAATAAGGCGAATGCAGATAAAAAAATCACTCATAATTATATCATCACCCGAATGATTTTGGCGCGGCGAATCTACCCTGATTGTTTTAGTGTTTCGTATTACGGATAAAGGGAAAGGTTTATACAAGAGCCTTTTTAGTTACGAGTTTCTATTTCGCTCAGACCATTTAAGAAAGAACTTTTACACTTCGTCGTGATATATATGATTTCTTCCATCAAATATAAAATAATATACAAATATACATATAAAGTTTTCACGCGCAATATAAAAATTGGATTCAAGTGTCGTTTTTTTATAAAAAATTACTCTACATTATGACCTAATTGTATTTTGCTTCTCGAGCTCGAGTCGAAACTGGTTGTGGCAAGATAAAAAAATGACAATTTTTTATGAGATTGTATGGCAACATTGGCCGACCCCAGGGACGAGGCGTTTGAAAAAAATGCTTGAATACGTTCAGAAAAAATGATAATTCTGTCTGAAAGCGTTGAGCGTCACGTTTAAAAAACGAAAAAATGTAAAACAAGGAAAGCTGTTAGATGTGTGTGTGTGTGTTTCAGGACAAGCGTAAACATTTTGTCCGAGTCATTTGTTTGACGAGCCCTGCAATTTTTAGCATAGATCGTCATTTCCCATGGGAAATAATTTGATTTCCCACTGCGTCGGGAAATAATGGGATTTTTGGGAAATAATTGGAAATAACGGGAAATATTAGGAAATTGAGGAAATAACAAAAATTACATTTAAAAAGCCTGAAATACATAAAATTATTTGAATTATGTAAGAAATAGGCATAATAAACAATATTAAAAGCAAATCAACTCGAAATCACTCCTTTTTGCAAAATTCAGTCCGCGATGTATTACCGTCACATGTCAAGAAACGCTAAGATTCATTTTACATGACAAAATGTTATTGCGGCACCAGGAATAGGCAGCAAAATGCTAATTTTAGCATTCTAATTAATTACAAATTGCCATGTCTGCAATTTCGCAGCAAAAAAGATTATTTCCCACATTTCCCATTTTTTCGTAAACACTGAGTGGGTGGGAAATATGGGAAATCCCATTATTTCCCACCCGTTATTTCCCAACCGTTTTTTCCCATGGCGATCTCTGGTTTTTAGTCCGCCTTTGACCTTTCTCTTTATAAATTGTTTGGGAAATCTTTGTGTCTTCTTCGCGTTGCCTCAACGTCATGGAAATGGAAAGCTCAAAATGTGGTTTATCGGGGAATGGAAATGGCAAAACATGTGTTCACTCAGCGTGCTAATTATACACAGTTCAAATTAGTCTTGAAAATGTTTCAGAATGTCTGTTTGAAATTGTATCAGATTGTATGAAGTCAACCTGGGTTTTTGTAGCTCACCAATATTTTGATTGTAACGACAGATAAGCTTCCGTTTGACGGCTAATGCTGCAAATAATAAAGTTTTCATATGGAATTCGCGATGTACATAAATATTTTCTATATTTCGCCTTTTCACATGAATAAATCACAACCGGAACTTTCTCATTTTATACGAGGACTGGAAGGATTGACATGAGCATCCTAATATTTTTTGTGAAACCTTCGGATTTGGATTGGATATGAAAAAAATGTTTGGGAATGAAAATCCGTAACACGTCAAAACCGCTGACTTCTTTGTCTTGAAAATTTGTTACTCGAATTTAGGTTTTTTCTTCCCCGTAGTCTAATTTTTACTTTTACAAAAATGGAATCTTCAATTGCGTTTTTCATAGTTTTTTCCTTGATTCGAATTTGGGAAAAGCCTGCGATTGGGAAGAACGCCAACACTAAATTCATTGGAAATTTAGGAAATTGAAAGTTTAAGATGTGTATTATCAGGGGATGAAAATGGCAAAAATGTATTCATTAAACGTGCTCAAAGCCGTAGAAACAAAAAAACGAAGTTTTTAATTACTGTTTTGAAATCAAAATTTAACTTTGATGCACTCACACCAAGACTTTGTTCATGGACACAGCACAGCGCAAGCAGAAGTCAGCCTGGGTTTTTGTGGCTCACGGATATTTTGAACTGAACGTTAGATATAATTACTTCTATTGCGTAACTCTAATAATTTTAAAGTTTTCAAGTGGCATTCGCGATTTAAGTAATTTCTTTATTTTGTCTTTTCACCTTGATAAATTAAAAACGGTAATTTCCTATTTTATGCGACGAATTGGGAAGGGTTGACATGAACTCGCTAATATTTTTTTCCGTGAAAGCAGAAACCTGATACTGCTAAAGATCAAATTACGTACGTACCTTAATGACGATTCTAGCAGTAGTGCTGGGTTTGGAGAAAAACTGAAATTGGTAGTCACTGGGATAGCACGAAAACTGCCAGGGCAAAAACTGCCAGATACGAAAACTGCCAGATCAAACTTTCGAAAAAATGCATATAAAATAAGTAAAATTTTAACTAGCAGTTTTCGTAATGGCAATTTTCGTATCTGGCAGTTTTCGTATTTGGCAGTTTTCGTACCTGAAAGTTTTTGTACCTGAAAGTTTTTGTATCTGGCAGTTTTCGTATGGCAGTTTTCGCCCTGGCAGTTTTCGTGGAACCAGTCACTGGTATTTACCAGTCTGGACGTGCCAAACATAGCCACCAAAAACTGTCCAAAACTCCTATGGCATATACGCCATGCAAAAAGTAAAAAAACCAATCGCTGGAGGCATTGTAAAACAATTAATGCGTTGCATGTAGCGTATGCTTTGAATAGTTTTGAACATTTTGGACTTTTCAAAAAAAACTGGTGTAAACTCCAAATCTTAAATAATTCTCAAACAAGATGGGATGTAGTACTGAAATGCATTCGTGACGAACGAAAATTTCAGCTACTCATAAATTTGGGGAAATTGTGGTCGAATTTCAAATTTATTAAATAGCCATTTCAAGCTAGTGGTGTGTGTGTTGGAATCGGGAAAGTCTGAAAATTGGTTCAAACAATTAATATAATTCATTTCTGCGTATATATTTAATATAATATATTTTATTCAACTTCAATTTTCGATCAATTTAAGTCAGAAGGAAACAATTGAAAGTGAATAAGAACAATTGAAAAGCAGAAAGCACCAAAAATTGTTTCGGGAAGAAATAAAAACCATCCCAGAAAAAAAAGAAAATATAACAGGCACGGATAATTTAAGCGCCAATTAAAAATGGCAGAGTCTTTTTTAAATGCGTCTACTACTTTCGCTAATAACGCGTCAGAAATGATTTTGACCAAGCTCTGGCCAACTGAATTTATTTTTCAACTTTTCGTGCCCAAAAAATTTCGAATTCGAAAATTTTAAATGCACCAGTTGATAGAAAATATCTTTCCATTATTTTATATTCTTAGGCATAGTTTTAAATTTTGAGTTATTTTGCTGTAAATTGCGATACAAGTCCCCAGCCACTCCATGTTAAGTAAAAGAGAAAAAAATTCCTTTGTTGCGTGCATCCCAGCCGACGTCACAGCAGATTCACCGAGAAAAAATTGGATGGCTAAACACTAGCGTCTCCTCTACATTCTCACGTCCTAGTTGTTTTCTGGCATCCTTTCCTGCATGACGACAACAAAGCTGCTCCAATAAAATTCGATTGTGTGTTTACACTTTTTGCAAAACTTTTAGCGACGTGGAACCAAACTGAAAAAGTGCAGTTGGCCTTACCTTTATATATACATACCTTGACCTTTATATATACATACCTTGGATTTTGACGTAGTGTGCAAAACCTAATGAACTAAAGTCATCAGTATTGCGGGTCTTCCAAGTGTTATGAAATAAAAAAATGAAAAAAACGGTTTTCAATGATAGCTTTTTTTCATTCACTGAATACTGAAGGCACTAAAAAGGGAAAAATAATACTTAAGT
>JAHZMY010003610.1:0-11433 GCA_027743915.1 Seira sanloemensis
AAGACAGCGTTTTTTTATTTACATGTATGAGAGTAGGCAGAATACATTTTTTCAGAGACACGCAGAAATCCCCCTTTAAAGTATTTGCGTCAGATATTGTATGAGTTTACCTATATTAACTTGATCTTACAATGTCATTATTCATTATACTTAGAGTATTTTATTTTTGACATCTAGATCGAATATCGTGTTCTATAAATTCTATTTTGTGGAAGCGATTTAGTAACAAGAAATAAATTTAAATTTTTTACCAAGCTTGTTTTAGTTTAACCCTGTGCAAACAAATACGTATCAAACTGAGAAACACTAATAAAAGCTCGCAATGTGACGTCAGTGCTAATGAAAGAGACAGTATGCCAGATACCTTTTACCTATACTCGGTTTGGTGGTAGTGGTGTGGTGAAGGTGGTTGTGGGGGAAATAAAGACGTTATGTTATGAATAACTATAATGAATTTACAGTAATGAACGCAGTTTCAATCAACAACGCGAGGTATACTACTTACATAAGTAGTTGAACTACATCACTAATTTTCACTTTTCAATGCTGAAATTAGAGTGAGTTGTAGACCAAAAAGTGACTGTAAGAATTGTACATGTGCAACCAGCCTTCGTTGAGCATTTTCAAACAAAAAAGTTGCTGGCGTCATGATAATGTTAGTTTGTCTAGGTAATCAGGCAAGGGACTACCATGTGGTCTCTAATGCTTTCACTTATCATTACTACCTTTCACCATCAACTTTCTCCACGAACGTCACAATGCAGTAGAGTAGCATTTCATTATGAAGCTAAAGCACACAAGTCTAATAATCTCTGGTTTTGGGAGCTTTTCTCTATTTTCATCAGCTGTGTGCTTTCTCGTGAGCTTCCAGTCTCCCTCCTTCCATCACCCAACTTTTCTTTGCTTCGAGTTTAAGCTACGCTTAATTATCAGGCAAAATTTCATTTGCATTTAATTAATTTACTAGGACAGAGCACGACCTCAAAAAACAATGGTGTTACTAGAGGAAAAGCTCAGACTCTCCCGGAAGTTTTGTAGACTTTAGGAATTTATTGCACCCTTGCATGCACACCTACCTACAAAATCCTATATCGCAGAAGGCCACAAGTTTGTACTACCAAACTGCACATGGCTTACATTTTACCTTTTCCACAGTGTTTTGGATGCATGCAAAATGTTCAAGCAAACACGTGAACTCAAAGTTGGAGGAAAAAGTGAAAGTTGGCTCAAAAATTGCTCTTTTCCTGGTGAATTTCCACTATTTGCAATAGTGTTAGTAAAAGGGGCAAGGATTCTTCACTTGTGTAAAAACAAAAACAAGTGAAAAAATTGAAGAATACTTGGAGTATTATAGCCAAGGGATTTATATTCATAACTTGATCCTTTTGCTAACATCCACAAGAGCTGTAAAACAAACGTGTAATAGAAATTTTCACCTCCTCTGAGAAAACCCATTTTAAGCTTTGTTTGTAAGGTATTGAAAGAAAGTTCATATCAAGAATCCTACTACCTACCACTACCACTTATATTTTCCAAGACAGGCTTGTCGTCCGAAGTTAACCGGCCTCGTTGGTAACCCTTACAGCCTGGATCACTGGGTACCCTTTTCTTTTCAAAGCAGCATGTACATAGCAGCAAAAGTAGAAAAGACAGTGCAGCAGCTATATATTCCTCAGCATTTTTCCTTGTGCAAGTGTAGTCAACGCGGGCTGCTTGTGCTTTTGCCCAGAGAAAGTTTCCTTTCTGCTAACTACTCTATCCATATGATAACAAAGAAGCTCTTTTTCATGAACCCCGTGTTCAACACATAGGCTGTTCTTTTACGGAGCTAGTTTGAGCTGGGCATACTTAGGCATTGTTTTAGGAGAGGGCTATGTGGCCGGAAAGTTAGGGTTTCATTATTCCAAGTGAAATTTAGAACTCACCAGAGACAACAAGAGTCGACTACTACAGCTCTCTAGAGTTTCATGATCCTTCTCAAGTTTCATTGAAGTTATGCGAACCATTCTCGGCATAAGCGGAGAAAATACGCCGTGTTTTTTCTGAAAGGATATACCACATTTTTTCCAGCAAAAGTATGCATGTACTTATAGACACTATTTATATGTATAAGGCAAACGTACAAAAAACATTACCTTTGCCAATATGGTTTGTTTGAAATACAGGAAGAAATTATTAACAATGAATTGTTGAAGGGAGCACGCAGATGTTTTGACCATTTCAGTCCTCCTGCAACATCCATATTTACTACAAAATTTGCGCGTTTAAAATTTCAACTGCTTGAATATAGCCAGCCAAGTATGTGCAATGTGTGTATTACGATTTGTAAATCAGTCACGTGTCCATAAACATGTCCACATGAATATTTGATTTCTTTTAGCTTCCAGATCCTTGACCAGTCAATTGTAAATTTGAATTACGTACATGGATACTCGGTACAATTCTTTAATTTTAAACTTTGAGGATATACATTGTCAACTTTATTTTTATTGGTCATCACTTTGGCTAAGGTTTGAAATTGAATGGCACTTGATACACTGGAACTTTATGGTTGTGTGCATAGTGCTTTAATACTTATTAAAGTACAAAAGTTCCACGTAAATACTATATTTTTGCTACATCCCTCCTCTTCAAGTAAATTTTGATATCTAATAAAACTTTCCTGCTTACCAAAACGTTCGTGCATTACGTAAGCGGCACAACTGTCGACGTATTTTGTTAACAATACGGTAAAGCTGGCTAGATTTTTCCTTTGCATTTTTCATTCATGAGATAAATGGAAGGAACAGCAGGTGCTGCTTAGGTGAATCCCGTTCTACTGCGGGAAAGTAGTGAAAGGCAGGTGGGGGATACGGATAAGATGATACTTTTGTCGATACTCATACATCATGCCTCCTCTCTTCTCATATTTGTAGACGTTTTTGTTGGCAAAAAGTCCTCAGCATACGCTCTCCTCACACATAATCCAACCTTCCTACCCTCATGGCTAAAAGTAATTTTCCTTCACAAAAAATTGGTGTCTACCTTCAGGCAGGCTTAATGTAGCCGAAAGAGCAAACGGAGAAAAAACTAACGAGCAGGAAATACGAAAATTGAACCTTGTTCTAAGGAAGAAGGATGTCTGTATGGAGGAAATAAATTATGTCATGAAGATGCAAAAGAAGAAAGTAATAATATCAACAAACGTTTTCATACGCTCAAAACTTTTCACTTTTTCTGGGAGGATCTTTCTTCAGTGCGGAGGAAATGTTGAAAACGTGAATTTTATGATTGTGCAACAACACCCTTTAATGCTTCTTACTTTACCAGTAATGAGTTTTTTGTGTAATACTGAGGGCGTGTCGAATCTCTGCTGCGTAACAGACGCTTCTGATGTGACAGAAAAGGATGTGTGACACAACAGCATTATACCTCGTCTTCAGGGGCTAATCTAGGGCTGTCCTGTCCCGTGTAAGTATTTTTTGTCCCGACTCTCAATTTTTATTGGCTTCCACCAAGGAAAAAATGGGATTGAGAAAAACTTTAAGGATTTTGAGTAAAAGTGGGCCATTGTAAGAGAAAACTGAAGGTTTTGTGAGCAAATCAGAAGAATGTACTTAAAGCTAAAATGACAATTTTGTAGATGTGCCTATTTTTACGTGAGTTGTGATGTTGAAGAAGTGTCATTATAAAGACAGAAAATTGGGGAGGGGGCGTCCCGGCCCGTGCAAAAATGCACTCTGGAGTGACCGTAGATTAGCCCCTGCTCATCCTCAATACATTACAGAATTTTTTGCCACTTGCATTTTATTTTCAAACACGCAAAAAATGCTCCAAGCATATTGATCGGGTTTAAAATTTCGTTGCACAACCATCTAAGATGGAACAATTTAAATTAAATCTGCAAATTTCTTGTCACGGTATTACTTAATTTCGACGCTGTAATTTATAACCCATGCCTATTCAGTTTTTGAAAGCTGATTTACCGTTACAATGTTCATGTAACGGTCATATATGGGCTATAGTATCAAAGCTAATCGCAGCACGATCGGGTCAAATCAATGCTTAATACTGCGTTGACAAACCTTTGCCGTCATACAAATCATGTCATGCGATCTTGTCCCTAATTCCACACAATATTTTATAAGGAACGCTTTTAGAAAGAAAAGTCTGTTCAAACTTATTTATGCAATAGTAAATTTCGATTTTCCTGTGGCGCTCATGCTTTGATGTTTGCAAAAATGTTTTAGTTGAAACCAGTTAAGCCCAAAGTATTACACAGCATTTTTGTAAAAACTGCTAGCTTTGAAGCTGAAATAGTCTTTATTATGTATCCGTAGCCAAAAGATTTTTTTCAAAGAACGAGTCCTACACACAGTGACAGTGAAACGATTGGTTAGGGTTCCCCTACGTGTTACAATTTTAGCCCAGCACTTTCTTCGAGAAAAGGGAGGGAAAAGAGACAGGAAACGAAATAATTTATTGAGGTTTGCGCTTGCCATGTTTTCTTTCCGTTACGTTTCTCTTTCTTTTTCCATTTTCTGAAGGTGTTCTTCCTCCCGAAAAAAAAATTCCATGTGGGTGACTATATACGATGTGTGTGTATGCTCATCATCATCACGAAACTAATCTAACAAGTTTTCGCTCTTTGAGTTCAAGAGTACTTTGTGAGGCTTCTCCATCTAATGTATGATATATACTCTTCTCTCTAGTATTCCTTTTGAAAGGTTTACGAGAGGAACTTAAACATTGGTCAAAATCCTTTACCGCTTCTCCTATTTTCCGAGAGTTGTGTCTGTCTGAGGCTAGTGAAAACTTTGGTATAAATGTTTCATTAGCTCATGTTTTGCGTGTGCGACTGAAAAACTGATGCGAAGAAAAAAAAAGCTTTGACCCTATCTAATAGATAGGGGGCTTTCTCCAGACTGTCGACGATAATAATAAGTATGCCTATCGTACATACATACCACATACTTCCGTGTATATTTTTAATGTTTTCGATTTTCTCGCCTCTTTTCTCGCACTAAATGAATTGATCGAATTTTCAGCCCCTTACGTGAGTTCTTGGAAGGTAACTACGTTCGTCTCAGCTAATTTTGTTTACTTTTCATATTGAAATAGAATAAATGGCAGACTATACTGGGACACGGAATGTTATTATTGGTGGTAGGAATGCAAAAGGAATGTTGGTGTCTTTACAGGGAAAAAACAATTGGTGATGCATGCAATATATCGATTTCAAAGACAAGAATGTCGCAATTTCCAGCGTCATGCATAATTGGTAGTTGCCTAATTAAAATAACTAATAAAAAGGAAATTTAAAAAAGCAGACCAGAATTGGCTACACTATACAATTTTTATTATAACTTACTTTACGGAATTCCAAATCAATCAAAATCAAGTTATATTTAGTTGGCTGGTTTAAAAAATGAAGGCTCAAACTGCCTACCAAGGAAGCGTTTCAATATTTGTTTTCACAACAAGGATTTCTGCACCAAAGCTCATATTTGTTTGGATTCTTGGTAAATGGTTGTGGAAATGGCCTTATTTCCCGTATGTCATCCCAACACGGAATGACGAGAATATTTCATTTCATTTTTCATTATGCTCAAAGACCGCACACTTCTCATTTAAGTATTGATTTTCATAATTACGTCCATTGTTTCAATTTCTTCATCCCTCATTGAGCACGGTGCTGCATTGTGTCGGAAGTGAAAGCAGAAAGCTAGAAATACTTTAATGAATAAATTCACGCGTAAATTATCAAAAAAGGATGTGGTATCTATCTATTTTCCATTTGCCGACTCTTGGTTGTAGATGATTACATTGTGGTTAAAGCTCTGGTTTCATGTAAGGTTTTAATATACGGCCCTTCACAATATTTGAATATAGAGTTGGATGTCATTCCTCCATCACCCCATGTGGTATATTCTCTCTCTCTCTCTACTTTTCCGGTTCCAGAGGTAAATGATGAGAGGCTTGATAAGCCTGTAGAAGAGGGAGAAAAGGACTCGAAGAATGAAAATGTTTTTGTGAAATGCTGCACAAGCCGTCCCTAGTTTTGACTCCTTTTTGTTTCGTAGTGGTGGTGGGTAGCCCCTTTTGAGAATGAGCCAGCCTCGAAAGCTAAACGGATTACGTTTTTCACTTTAGGAAAGCATTACAGCAAACTAAAGGGAAAATGCTGTGATGGCTTGCAAAGCTGAATATAATGCTATTAATGGACCTGTCCTTGTCCCCCCTTTAAAAATATTATTCTACAAACTATGCATACATTAGTGAGTCTCCGTATTTCAAATCACGTTAAACAGTCGAAAGGTTTGGTACACATTAATAAATTGGCGCTTAAACCAAAGCATCTTAAAAGTAAACTGTTATTATTTTTAAAAAAAATTGTTTGCGATACAAAGTATTTGAGCAAAAATGATTAAAACTGGAGAGAAAGAAAGAAGCAGAGGGAAAGAGAGAGAGAGAGAGTTTGTAAGCTCATTAGTGGAAGTTGAATGAACACTTAAGCTGAATAGATACGTTTTTGAAAAGAGAAAGAGAGCAAGCACACCATTTCATTATACCTTGTGTATGTGAGTTTTATAAATTATGTTGATCATTACGAACGACAAAGCTAATACAGTATTTATGGGAAAAACTCTTTAGAAAGCTATTTCCTCTCGGTGTATTCATAGACTATGTGCTTACAAAACTGCTTATAGTACGTTCAGTTGAATACAGTCAATTTTGCACAAGAGTATGACGTATTCATTGTTACGGAGAAACCTTTAACTACGTAAAAGCAACAGTTAAAAAAGAGGATTAGAAAAGTGTATGCCGAGAATAAAAAAGTTTAAGCAGTAATAATAAAAACAAACAGCCCTCGGCCCTTTGTACTCTCGAGTAGGTGAAAAGAGGCATGTTTCCAGCTGGTAAAATATAAAGCAAGTCTTTAACAAGGTATGGACTCCCCTGTAGTCATTATAATGGGTTTAAGGGATTTTCCGATTTTTGGAAGGTGTGGCACCAGCACTCTCTCTCTCTCCCTCTCTTTTGCTGGTCTTGTAGTGCTGCGTGCTGAAAAATGAAATGGGTAAATAGGTCGTGAGAATAATTCACCTGAGTTTTGGGCAAAACTGTATCACTGAATCAAGTACATATAGATTTTGTCTGCTAAAAGTTTGCACATTCTTTATCAAACGTAGTCATCCACACTACATACTATGTTGAATTATGATCAGCTCCCTCCGTTGTACATTTTAAATATGTTTGCATGTACATAAGAACATGAACCTATCAATCTATTTTAAACAAAAGATGGTTAATAAATAAAGAAAAATATACAGACTTGCGCATTTATGATAATCTAAAAATTCTTAAATGGAGACCAAAGTATTTTTGCAAAAAGTTGTGAAAGCTTTCCAGTATAACAATATTATAGTGAGCATTAAAAGGTTTGCAGAGTTTCGTGTTGACGATACCAATTAGGGTAAACTGCTTGACCAGAATATTATTCCTGATAATGATAAATACACATTTGGCGGGGGTGGAGTTCAATGCATTTTCCCAGATTTAATGAAAAAGTTTTCTCTATCCCACACAAATTTTCTTCATCTATACCCTTAAAGGATTACTGACGATTAAATACTTTCTCCAAACTCTCAAATGGAAAGAGTTGTCTTGCTGGCATTCGTATTTACAGCGCCAACTTTTCCTTCAGACCGTAAAAACTGCGAAGAATAATAATGATGATGGGAACGATGGAATCTTGTACATGAGAGAGAGAGAGAGAGTATCTTCTCTCGTCGGTGCCTTTCTTTCAAAGAAAGCTAAGAGAAAAGTTATTATTAGCCATACCGTACCTCTTGATCCAATGTCTAGGATTATATATAGACGCTTCAACTAAAAACTAAAATATGGTCGATAAGGGTCCACAGATCCAGAGGTGGGTAAAAGTGCAAGCACGACTTTCTTTCCTTGTGCTTTCATCTGCACCTTTACAGACCCTGGAATGATATTCCAAACCGTACCCTGCAATGCACAAATACTTGCAAAAATACCCATGAAAATGTAAACACATAGATTTTCGATGAGAGTCGGAACATGAAGCAAAAGATAATATGTAACTTATAGCCAATCTGGGCCAAATAGCTGTACAAAGCTAGGAAAAAGAGGGAAAGGCGGAAAAGAGCTGAAGTCAACGAAAGCCTCCAGGGTAATTTGTTCCACAGAGATCAAATTCAGCCAGCAAAGCAAGAGGAGTGTACGATTCTTCCCATTTTCTCTAGATTTTTTTACTATCTGTGTGTTGGAGTCGAAGAGGAAAAAACGAGCCTGGAAAAGCAGCAGGTTTTCCAAAGGAGAAGGAAAAAACTTTTTCCTAGCTTGGCCAACTTCATTTCTTCAAGTAAAAGCGAAATGGAAAGAATAGCGCCAAAATGTACATTTTTTTTTGCTTTGCACATCTCACACAGGATATACAACGCTTTTTGGCCGTGCGGTTCTACACGGAACTTATCCGGCGTAGAATAATATTTTTATAGGTATGTGTGTGTGTGTTAGAATGTCGTTTGATCTACTTCTTTTTCACTCTTTTCCACAAAAGGATTCAAGTCTATTTTTATTTGGATGATATTCTGAGGCAAAAAGAAGTCTCAAAAGAAAGATTCTTCAAATCAAAAAAAAACTCAACAGTCTCCTCACTTTGTGTTCATTGATGTGGGCCCCTGCAGACAATACTTGTTTTGTGATTCTTTACATGTGACATGTTTGATCAAACTCTAAGGCATCAGTCTTAATTGCTTTTGACATGACTTTTTAATCTAACCTTTATGCTAGTATTCAAATGGCAAAATTTTGATACAAAAATGTGCACTATTGCGTACATAAAATGTAGAAAGATGGAATACATTTGGAAATCTGCATTCGATCTTTGTACCTACAATTTTATTTCTCAGCAACATATTAATGCCCACATCCATCATTTCACTCTGCACATTTTTGTAACGTCTGGTGTCCTGTTTGAATCAATAAGAATTTTTACTCCTAACGATTTACGTCCGACATTTAGCAACCCGCAAATGGCAGTATAGGCAATTGTATGGAGAAAGGGCTGATGCCAGCATCCATTCTAAATCCTGGCCATTCCTATTTAAGTTGTATAACTTTTGGCTAATCATTCTTCTTCTACGTTTCATTGCGCATTTTTTGAATATCACTTATATTTTTTGACAAGCCAGTGCCCAGAAAAGTTGCAGTAAAAAAATTCTCACAAATAATGGCTATAGAAAAATCCAGAAATTATTATAAATTACAAATGGTACATCAGTCGATTTGCAAGAAAATGGAGTACACGTCACGTTAATTCAATTTTTAAAAACGCCTTTTCTTATACAATTTAGACGACACTAAAGCCTTTTTACAAAATAAAAAATTGTAACCACCGAATGAATCCATTCCAATCCATCACAGCCATTCCTATACATTTTCGAATCCTTGAAATCTGCTCTACAACAGGAGAGCAGATTCTGGAGAGCTTTTTCTTAGATAAACTCCCCCGGTTTTAAAGATTAAAAAAAATCCTTCGAAAACAGTAATTCTTAGTGATCTCAAAGAAACGTTCATTTCGAAATTTTTAATATCTATTCATTTAATGCCATTTTGCACACTACACATAGCTCAAAATTCAAAATTTTAGAATGAAGACTTTTTCATTAGATTTCTTGTTCTAAAAAAGCCCAATACACAAATTTTCGGTCTCTACTCCCAATTTTGGAACCATTAAATAGCAGTGCCCATATCGTAAATATAGTTTGATGAATTGTTTTCTTATAAACTTTATATTTAAATGCTAAAAAGACAAAATGTGACTTGTTCTGCTTGTGATAGTACATTATTCATCTGAGGTTTGCCTTAAACTTGCTACAGCTTCAAACTGGTATATTTTAATATGTAAATTCTTGAAGAACATGAATATTGTTATGAACATGAGAGCTGCTATAGTTTTCAAGCTCTCTAACAAAGGATTCTTGCATGCTTTTATTAAATCATACTAATTGCAATTAAATATATATGTATATATATAGAAATTAACACTGAAATTAATAACATTTGTGACAACGTAATATGTCAAAGTGAATCTAGTAAACGAAACAAAATCAGCTCAAGCATGAATTGACTTAAGTGCATGGTTCATTGTTAGCTATAGTATTTGTAGTAGCAAAAGAATTATGGCTTATCTATACTGCTTAATAATGTTATTATTATGTTCATGCTAAAACTAGTACAATGTTATCAAAAGAAATGAACGAAACAGTCAGACGTTTGGTAATCGAGTTGAGCAAGAAAGTTTGCAGAAATATTTTTACACACAAATTGTTAAAAGTATTAGAGGGTTGATCTTTAATCAAAACTTTCTAGTGAAAGTACAACATTCAGCAAACCAAGGAAGAGTAAACGTGCGATGTATTTATATAGCCTGTCACCTTTGGTATTTAGATTTTGCCACAGCCTTCGGTTGGATATTCTTCAATCTTGAAATTTGTACCGGTATAGTTTAATTTGTCTAAGGAGTCAGTAAATACGATATACTCTGTAAAAATATAGGAAGTAGTATAAATACAGGGTCAAATCTTGAAAGACTTTCCCCTCTCTTGCTTAGACCGCTGCGATGTCTAAAGAACGCATACCACTCTCTGAACGACATCATCTCACGAATGCTCTTGCAAAGGAAATAGGCCCATTTTCGTTGTGGTTTTTGGGTTCTTGGCAAGGAATTATTAAATGCCAAGAATTTCATGCTTGCATTGATGAAAACATCTGTAATACAATTACCACCGATAGCGTCAAAGAATTAAGCTGAGATGGAAGAGCACACATTGCCATTTTCCATATACTATGACAAGTCTCAAAGTCTTATAAATATTTGTTGATATTATGATTCAGCATGCCACCGTTGCTGACGATGCAGTGGTGGCGAGGAAGTAACGAATCCATTAGCTATTACATCTATCCAACTTGAGAGCGAAACAGAATAGCAAAGTCGTTACATCAGTATTTGCAGTAGAATTATAAACGAGGAGACAATATTTAATGTACACGTGTCACCTATTATTTGCAAATATTGTATTGAATTATATAAGCAGCAAAAAACGATACGGAAGTACATACAAAGTTGTTTAAAAAACTCGAGCTTTTTTGAGCTGCATTTATTTCATTTGTGAAATGGAGTTTTGCAAGAAAAATTAATACGCTACATAGAGTCAGACATATTTTGGTGGTGGTGTAGGAACTGCAAGAAAATCCTGAGACTAAATGCAATTTCCGGTACAATGGTAAAACTGCAAAATATGCGTTTATACATGCATACTTACAGGCTTTTATTCAAATTCACCTCTAGATTTGTTTATTTGTTTGTTTTTTGTTTGGTGAAGCCTTTTTCGAAAATGATTTATTTTAAAAATAAAT
>JAHZMY010003611.1:0-10318 GCA_027743915.1 Seira sanloemensis
AATTCTACGAATTTCAAGCGTTATACGAATTTGCATTATTTGAATTAGGTTATACGAATTTACAGGTTATACGAATCTGATTATACGTGTTTACTGCACACGCAAGTTTTTATAATTGAGTTGACAAAAGCAGAAAGTGACCGAATATAGTGACAGCCAACAGCTTAGACGTATCTAAATAGACCCAGGTCATTTATGATTTTCAAGTGGGACGTACGTGATTCGATGCACTAATTACATGTTTCACATATTCGCATACTCTCGACTCATTTTACATGTAAAATGCAAATACCTACTTACTTGCTATATGATTTAACAAAGAAAAGTAAAGTAGGCATGAAGTCAAACGTAAGCGACATTTTGGGCGCCACCACACTCATTTAAATGTTTAGAATTGCATAGTTAAACAGTATTAGTTACATTAAGACTCGGATGGATGAGAGGTTCGCTCGACTCGATCAAGTTGATCAATTGTACCGCATGAATTATCAAATCCTTTTTGGATGGCAAAGTTGATGAGCTTCTTATGATTTCATGTGTTTGCCTTCAGATATTTTGACAATTATTAAAGCAAAATTGTCGTCAGTCGGCTTCCTACTGAGAAAGATTTAGGTTATTATGATGGATCATAAAGTATATTATACAAAGAAAATTGTGCAATACTTCATGTTTTAATGACGTTGGAGCGGGAGCAGATGCAGAAAGATCACAGATTGAAACAAATATACATTTGTATGAGGCATGCTTATTCATATTCGTTCATGATGCGTAGAATTTCCAGGGGAAGTCATAATTTCAATTTTATTGCACCAAATGAGTTAACCAGAGGCTCATCCTCCGATTTTAGAGAAATACTCGCTCAAAAACAGGCAGCTCGAATTTATTTCACACGTGCAAATAGATTATGACGCGTAATAAATATGAGATATGCGATGAGTTATCTTGCCATCATGCCTTACATCTCTGTGTGATTTCCACACCAATTCACGTTTCCTCAGAAATCATTATCTCCATTCATTTACGTGCAAACATTTATGAATGATCAATAATGATAATAATGCAGTTTGGTCCAAGTTCATTTTTAAAATGCGCTCGCATAAAATTGTTTGAAGTTTGCAGTTTTTACCGAATTAAATAGGATATGAAATGCGTATGCCACTGCTTTTAAGATTACATGGACAAGTAGATGCAATTTCCGGTGGCTGCAGTGTCAGTGTATATGATATAAAACAATTCTATCGTACGATTATGCAACTTGAATTAATTTTAGCTCCATATGGGGGCTTTTTGAATGTAACAATGTACCTAGAATCATTTACAAAGTACTGTCAAAATGTCTTACCTTTTTTAATTTAGTCGTTGAGGGGGAATGGAATGGTTGAACCGAGCCTGTCAATTGCGTTTTATTAGCACAGTACTTCCTGCATCCAAGTGTGTATATCTTAGGTGTCGCCTTCTCCGTGAGAAACGGCGTTGATCACAAGTAGCTGCCGTTACGTGTCTCCCTTTGCACTGCTTCTTAAGAGCTTGCAACAAAGTCAAGGTCCTGTCTGCCCACAAAATACAGACAAAAGGCTTTGGTGAAGAATGAACATGTGTATGTCGCTCGACGACTGAATGTTCATCAACCTTAATTATTAGTAGATATTTCGCCAACGAACAAATGTAAAGTTTGCAATATAAATGCTTTTCACAAAAAGTGTAATTAAAGTGTTTCTTTTAAAAATCCGTGTCCCTGAGTTAAATTTGGCAATCAAAATATATAACTTTGCACTTTAGGTCATCAGAGTCGTCGCATGCCTTCCTCGAAAGCTTAATGGAATGAGAAAGAGTTCGGAGAAAACTTGCATGCAAGACAATGATTCAGCAGTCCTTTGTTGTCTGCTTCTTCTTTGCCGCTGTTGTCGCCGCGTAGAGAAAATATTGAAAATGTAGAATGTTTCGACTGCAAATTCTATCAAGCGCGGAAGATTTAAAAGTTTTGTCTTATGAGCACAACGCAATAAGTCATTGTGCTGTAGTACATATCACTGCCAAACATAAAATATCTTTCCGATTGTCAAGCTTATTATACATTCAAATTTTAACATTCACTATAATGATTTGGTTCCAGCCCTGATATTAACTTGAAACTTAGCCTGTTCCGTCAATGACAACAATCTTCCTGCAACCTAATTAACTTTTACAATACCTTAACTTTTCAAGTTTCCTTTAAACTTTACAACCACTTTTTCAAGCACCGACTAGTCATTCGCTCGCGATTCCTCCAAACATAAAGCTTCACGTCAATTACAAATTACAAGCACCGTTAGAATTTATGAAAGGCGAACAAGAGAAAGTTTTATCCCGCATTCAATCTGAGATGGGGACTGTTTTGCACCATATTATCCTATGCACTCTTAATCAATCCCGACTAATTTCTGTCTCGTTCGATGCACCGCTGCGGCTCTTTCACCTTTGCTGTTCCTTTGCAATCAAAGCACCAACGCACTTTCTCCACACGTGTAGATCGTATTGATTGATCAAACGGGTAGAAGTCACCGCCAGAGATATGCATGTAAATCGGTTAAGAACTTTTTTTTATTCATGTGTGTACATCGTCATCATCATCGTGATCGTTTGTGTACATTCAAAGTTAACGTGCGAATGTATTTCTAAGGAGAAATGGGCAAACAAGCGCTCGCGCTCCTGTTCTTTCCCAGATTAAAGCGAAACTACTACTCATACGCGGCAGCTCAACTGCAACCCTATTTTTTGTGAACTGAGAGCAGCTCACTTTTTTTTACCGGAGAGTAATAATAGAGCTTTCATGCACAATCCGTACTCTCTAGCTTTTCTCGTGTCTCTCTGGTGTGCAGAAAGAGGAGAAAGAAGAAAATGAATGTGTGTGTGTGTGTGTGTGTGTAAAGAATGCAATGAACGTCGGGAATGAATCTTGGGAGGCAGAAGTCGACGTAGGAGCCGTAGCAGTAAACATATAGGTAGGTTACAGCTCAACTCTGGATCCTCTGATCGGAACTGGAGAAAATAAATAAGAAATCAAGCTATCTTTTCCTTTCCTTTCGTACATACCTACAAAAAAAGATGTAGTCGTGCTGCTTAGCTCAGAATGATGAGGGAAAGCACACACACTGCTTCAAATTATGTACGTTTGTTTTTGTCAACTTGAAAGAATTCTTGGGAACGTTTCTCACAACTTTTACTAATTTTTTCGTCAGCGGACCGTGCTTTCCTCGAAATGGGATAAAATGTGGCAAGGAGATTGTAAAGGCAAAGGATTTGAAAAAAGCAGGCAGTGCACCCAGCTCGAGTTATAGTCCAATGCTCTTTTTATTGAGAAGTGGAGAAAATGTGTGTATGTAGATGGGAACGTGGAAAGGGACTTGTAGCCAAGAGAATAGGAAGGAAGGCCAAAAAATGCAGGAGGAAAAGTGCTCTACACTTGTTATATAAGAGCTGCGAAATAATATGCATATAATCAGGTCCAACTTTTTCCCTTTTTACGAGTGTGTGTGTAAGTTGCATATGCTTTTTTCCTCGGTTTTCTAGCTGCTGCTGCTGCGTACACGACAAAATGCTCGTCTAATGCGGCTAGGCAAGTGAAAGCGAGACTTGACTCTTTCACTCCAACTCCAACCTATCTAGTGCTTTCTCTCTGACGACGTAGTTTTTGGAGGAGCGGTAGTAAAGTTCACGGAAACTGCAGCAGTCTAGTATGCAATGCATTCGCTCCCATCGTAGCAGCTCCACCGTCTCATATCGCCGTCGTATCGCACACTCCAACAAACCCGTGCGCCCTGCTTCCATACACAAGCTCCTCGCTCAAGTTTACTTTTAAGGAGAATGAATTGAGCAAAAATTATGTGCACTGCCTATGCTTAAGCTTCCTTTAGCTTTCTCCTTTTTTCACTCCAAGTCGTAGGTACTTTGTGTTGTAAACACAGGAAGAGTGTATCCTTGACTTTACCGTTTTACAATGCACATGCTACCATGCTCTTGCTGCTTCTCTGATGCGATGCCTAATATTGCGCTTAGGGCTTCCACTAGGCATAGCCCAGCAATAAAGTCGACATACAGCCGTTTTATTTTTAGTTGGGGAATAGGATAGAGAACATGCACTGTTATTTCTTCTACTCCATAATTCCTTTCTCTAGGTTTTCACTTGGAAGGCGATGCTATCTTTTGGTTTCGTGCTGATGGCGAAAGCTACACATGTACGAGAGAGAAAAGACGGAGAAAGTTTATTTCCCCATCGCTTTTTCTATTATTGCTTTGTTGTGCAACGATAAGTATTGGGAAGGAGGAGATTAGAATATAGGAAAACTTGCAGGTTTTGCTGGGTTGGAGTTCTTTCCTGAAGGAATGAAACAGAAATGACTCCTTCCCACAACACTGCCTCCTGTTCCGCGTTTATCTGGAAGGCACACAAGAGCATATTAAAATGCAGTTTCTTTCCTACTCGCTGGCTACTACGCCTATTTATTGAGCTCTCTCATTCTTTCCTACACATTTCCCAGGGAATTTTCTCCTTTCGTATTCGATAGAGAAAGAAGGAAAAAACAATTCCTGGTATTGGAACGTCGATGATGATGACGATGATCACTTTATTTATTTACGTACAAAGACACTATTTCAATATTTTAAAGCACTTGGCCAGTTCCTCGAACTCGAGTGTCGCAAATGATTTTTAATTTATGTAAACTCAAGTCGATTTTCGTTGTTCTTAAAAAATGAGACACTTTCCACAAGTGCACAAGTCCTACACCGGACCAAGTTTTTACATTTCATTTCTTGATGCTAGAAGCAAAGCCAAGTCACAGCTCGCCTCTCAAAACGAATCCATAGTCGCTGACAAAGAGTGATGATGATGCTCTTGCTGCAGGCATTTCACTCTGCTGAAATTGCCCTCACGCTCCTTCTCCACGATTTTGTACATTGCTTTGTTCCCACTTTTTCGTATCCTATAAAAATGTGGAGAAAGTGCCTAACTGCTGACGAAAAAAAAACTAGTCACACCGATGAAGAAACTGTATTGATTCCTATGAAATTTGTTTCGATATATATTTTTTCCGTACCTCTGCAAAACTCGTGCGTCGTAGGAATATGCCTCTCTAGACCTGCTTCTCACAAACTGCGCAGACAAATGGCTCAATGATAACCGAGTGCAATGAATATTGAAGTTAAAGTTTTTATGCTAAAAATGCATAGTACACGCTTAATGTTGAAAAAGTGCAAGGCAAATTCAACCCTCTTTTTTATAAGCCTCTCTCACACACTATCCATCTATGCATGCTTCCAAAGAGGATGATGGGATGCGATACACATGACGCTAATAATAATGTAGTTAATGCTACATGCTTTTTTTGCTTCGTCTTGCACTTACTGGCACGATGTTTGATGATTGTGATTATGCCATTTTCATTGTATGTTGCATTGAAAAGCACATAGCACACAAACACTGCTCCACGGCTGCCATAATAGGCTGCCTTACGTATCTACACTTTTTTATCTGCCTACATGTTACGTACGTACGTAGAGCTCTCCAAATTTATAAAAAAACTACAAGGTCTTAGTGCATATCACCTACCTATGTAATATGCAACTCGAGTGACTCTTCGTATTTCTTGTTGCGTGTGAGTATGCTTAAAACGCAGGCAAATTTTTTCTTCAAAATGATATATCCCTTTTTGCGCTCTTTTGCATTTCTGCTGCAGTTTCAGCTCACTTCCCCCTCTCCGTCCTCTCCAATGTGAATTATGTCTACAAGAAAAGGTTTGAGAAGAGGATTTCAAAGTTACTGCGTATGCATGTGCTCTTTTAAATCCAAATGATGAAGCATGTTTATTTGCATGCGTTCTTCTCGCTTTTTTTTCTAGAATTCAAATCTGTTAATGTGCAAAGATGTTCCATTGGATTCTAGATCGCAAGAATATGTTTTCGTGGTTGATGATGAGATGGGACATCCTTGGGTTATTTTGTTCATGGAGCTATTTGTCCTCTCAAAGTAACAAAGTCACGAAATGGACCATGCAGAAAGGGAAAAACACTGTTGGAAAAAATGCTTTTGCATAGCAAACCTTCATTCCATCATCAACACTGTCGAAAGAAAACATTCGTTATTTACGTAACGTTCCATCTGTACGTAGCTCCGAGTGCTGCTGCTGCAGTATGCTTTATCGCAGGAGTAGTAGTAAAACGCAAAGCTGATTCATAAAAAAGCATGTAGGTACGTCTTTGTGCATTCATTCGCATTCATGCATTAGCAAACATAAGGATGATATAGCGTGGAGTATGAATGCAGTAGTAGTATTTTGCTCAAGAACCGTCTTTCTTCTCTCTTCAATAAAATTTCTGCCTGTTTTCCTCAATAACAAGTAGGCATATACGCTGAAAAAAGTTATATAAAGTTTTTTACCCGCATTCAAGCTTGTATATGCCTTAACTTTCGTAATAACATGGTAGTTTACAAGCAAAAAATCCAAAATAAGTAGGTAGATGTTTTTTCGTACACATCATGATCCTGATTGCTAAACTTTATTGTACCTACTTGTATGCATGTGCATTTCCACGACCAATTTGGAGAAGTGCCTAACCCATCATCTAGTAAATCATGGTGGATGGATGGATGGATATGTACTACAATTTTTTCTCCTTTTTGCTTCTCAATTTTCAAATAAATTTCGTAAAATGTAACCATTGTACTTGCCCGTATATAAACTATGTTGGCTAATAAGAGTGAGCCAGGTCTATTATGCTGTGTGAACCGAGTAATTCTTATTTGGCACATCAAAGAGTACATGCTCTACAAACTGGAATCCAGTCACATTATTTTACAAAAAATATATATATCGAAATAAAATATTTTTATTGCAAATCAATTGCCGCAGAACATTAAGTGAATGGCTACATTACGCACACCGTAGAAAATATGCATACAGGATTTTTTATTCGTTTGAACTTTTCAAGGTTCTTCTAAGGACCAGGTCTGTGAGACAAAAGTCAAGATAATTAAGTTTGGGAGCAGATTGTACGCCCCCCTCCACTTCCTTTGGGCCGTCCTCATCAAAAACTTCCCTTTAGATTCCGCACCTTTTTTACAGTCTCCTGTAAATGCATTTCAGTGTACGAGTCATAAAACTCAAAGTCAATGGTAAACTGGATGGAATTGAACGCTCCTAGCTCCTATCAACCTAACACAAGTGCAAAGATTTCTGCTCGCTCTTTAACGCGATGCATATGTACTCAATACACTCAAATCCTTCTCGATAACTTGTAGCCAGGATCAAAAAGATTTTGCCAAATTCATCGCATGCATTCAGCTACCCTTCCATGTGGTAAACAATTAGGTACGTTAAAACGGCAATAGAAAGGAAAGGGGATTTGAGTGAAACTGAACATAATAGCTGATGTGTAGTGATATAACAAGTGTTGTAATATGTAATTTCTCAGCACTGTATCCTTCCCTCACGCTGTAAAATGCAACTGCAAAAACGCTCTGCTGCTTGCAGCATTGGCAGTGATGAAGGATTCTTGCAAACCTGCTCATCTGTGTAGGACTTCATTGATTGTTACAAAAAGTTAGAAGAGTAGGATACACACGCTTGGCAATGACTGCAGGTAAGGTGGACAGGTGGAAGTCGTTATGTACCCAGATACGTACATTGTTGCATTCTTGCAGTATTATCAAATGCCAGAATCATGCCATTCAATTGTTTGCAACAATGAAAGGTACATCTCCACAGCCTTTCAAACTCATGCGTTTAAAAAGGTGCTTAACTGAACTTACCCATTATTATGCATAATAATCGCACGCCTGTGACGCACAGGAATATACCATTTCTCTATAGATGCATTAAACAATGTTTTCAACTATTTGCATTGATTTCTGTGAGATTTTTTTTGCATCACGGCTTCACTAGATTATACCATGTCCTTTCAAAATGCTTGCACTTATTTTATAGAATATAATAATGTGAGCTATCCTTGAGTTAGATAATGGGTTTCAAGTGTAAAATAGCAGATTTCCTATTGCACAAGAAGCGCTGTACAACGTGCATAGGAAAGTAATGCACCAGTGCACGACAGTTTTACATGAGAGTCTTGCCATTTTACTTACAATGATGCAATATATTATTCCTGTCATTTATGATTGAGGCTGATGGTGAAGTGATGCTTTGGTAAAAAATGCATGATCTATAGTGAAATGTGTCCAACTGCCAGTGAGAACACTTGCTGTTAAAAATGAACAAAAATGGGCTCAAGGGTAGGTATTCACTTGCATCGGCATCTGGGAGGTTGCGTAGAACAAATTTGTAATTTATAAAATAAATATTTATTACGGCTCTTGTGTTCAGTCGGCATGTTTCTTGAATGAACAGATATATCTTTGGTCATGCGTCACAATAAATTGCAAACTTTGTACACATTTGAAACTATTTTTTTCTTTTAAAATGCAGATAAATCTGCTAATTGTCTGTGTATGCACAAGACCAGAAATAACTTCCTCAAGTTTATGTAAATGCTACAATATAAAAATTTGTCATTGAATAGCTTAATGAGATTTTTTGCGTCTTTCACTGAGCGAGGCCATTGCTTCAGCGTGTGGCGGTCTATAGAAAAAGAATGTTTTTCAGTTTTATGCACATATAAAATATTGGATGTTCAGCATTGTTGGCCCTTTTGCGTAGTAGGAGATAGGTATCATTCACACAAAAAGGATTGCATAGGTGAGCCAAGAGTACAAACACCGACGTAAAAAAATAAATTGCCTCTTACAACTGCATGTTGCCTATATAGGCTGCTGCAAATGCAATAAGAGCATAATACCTTCGCCTTGCCATTTTCTAGTTTGTTTTTAAACTCGCCAAGAATTATGATAATGCTCGTACTAATCGCATCTACACTCAAATGTTTCTTAAATACATATTGCGATAGAGTGAACACTATGATAGCCAAACTAGCGGTTGGTATACCGCGTTATACTATCATTTTCAGGATCGTCTTCCTCATGCAAGGGGGACGCTATGACCAATCAAATATATACGCAGTTGAATCTTTCCGTAGACATTAATTTAATTGAAAAAAAACAAAGACATATAGCAATACAATAAGTTAGCAATTAGGTATGCCAGTAATTTTCCAGTGGAAGTAGTCATTGTCAATGAATGATGTACTGCACAAAGACCCCAAATTGGTAAAATTTAAACTTTGACAAGCTATATGCGAGATAAACTAAATCGGAGTATCACTTATATATTTGTTCTTGTTGCCTAAAAAGCAGACTTTGGAGCCCATTAATTCCCAATAAGCAATTCTACTTTTATAGACTACTTAATTTTAAGATATACTTTTCCGAATGCGAATTCCTCCAATTTGTAATGCAACAAAGTTTAATTTCGGTAGCGTTCTATAGCAGAAGAAACGAATGTTTGCACCATCTTTTCATACACGAAACGAACAAAATTTTAAACAGGAATCCAATGGTCTTTCTTGTCATATTAAGCATTTTGCAGGCATTCTTGCAGCAAGCAAAGGGCCAAGGAATGCTTGCTGTATCTCTTCAGTCAGGGAGCAAGAATAAATGCGGCTTGCTACACAACTGCATTATACATCACATTCGGACGGTGCCTTTGAGTACGTCGCTACATTTTCGGCAAAGTATGTTTCTGGTTTACCACGAGCACACACCCGCGCACGGTTCAGATGGAGAAAGAACGCACATTTGCTATCACAGCGAGAGCAGTGCATTACTTGCTAAAGTGTAGGCGATGAAGTTTGGAAGAAGGAATGAGAGTTATAAGGTCGACTGGTGCGTTTAGCTACCTTCCGACTTCGATGACTTCTTCTGATAATGATGCTTCCAGCTCTGCTAGATTTCGAATCTAGTATATTTTACATAAATGACTCTTGCTTTTTTGCATTAGAAAATTTACACACGAGTTAAGATAAGCACCTGAAATATTTTTCCTCTCCCTTAATCGAATGATCCGTTAACAAATTGTTCATCGAGCAAAGCAGGTTGAGAATATATGCGATGTGAACGAATTTCGTACCCTTGATTTTACGGTACACACACTCATTGTCAGATTCTAACGAAATGCTGGAAAGCATCCAACCATCACAAACGTTTACGGAAAATTCTGTTTGGTAATATAATAACTAGCATGTATCTATTACATATTAGCAATAAACCCCACAATCAGCGTATAGTGGGAGGACCGACGGACCGGACCGACTTATTAAAATGACTTAAGAATTCAAACAGAAATCATACGATATTCATCTTCTTGTCATTCCCTTGTCTTGACATATATTGTCA
>JAHZMY010003612.1:0-18684 GCA_027743915.1 Seira sanloemensis
CCGCTACTTCTACTGCAAAAAATATTGTCAAATACTGCTACCGCTACTTCTACTGGAAAAAAATTGGCAAAATACTTCTACCGCCACTTTTACTGCTAATTTTTTTGCGAAATACTTCTACCGCTACTTCTACCGCAAAAAATTGGCAAAATACTTCTACCGCTACTTCTACTGCTAATGTTTTTGAGAAATACTTCTACCGCTACTTCTACCGCATTTTGGTACCCATACCCGACTCTGGTCAGCTGAAATATTTTTGGCCGGGTTTGCGTAAATTTATTTACATACATACATGTAGATGTGCATTTTTTTAAATATTAACTTGGATTGTTTTGAGTGAACAAAATATTCTTTTAGGAATGGGTTAGGTTTGGGATTGAAATTGACTTTCTGTCAGTTGGTACTTGGTCAGGAGACTTTGATAGGAATATTCAGAATAATGTGGAGAATAATAAAACAATCAAAAAATTGCAGCATTATACATGCAAACGTATCAAAAGTTATTTCGTATTCACGTTTATTCATAAGTACTATCGTTGGGGTTTTCCCCAGCCACAGGTTTTTCCCGGCAAATGTTAAAAACTCGTTAAAACGGTCCAAAACAGTCCAAACTGTAGGCATGATATTATTTGTCTCACAATGCTCCGAGCCATTGAGTTATTCCCACTTTTTAGATTGTTTATATGGCACTAAAGTTTTAGACAGTTTTGCGCAGCCAGGCTTTGGACGTCCAATTTGGCAAATACCGGTATTCACCGGTAAATACCGATTTTAGTTTTCCCCAATTCCAACACTAATTCATACATTCTCATATTAATAATTTTCTGGTTGGCAGTATGATATATATACATTGTTGCTATGTGATGATGCGTCGATGTACAAATTTTTGGTATCTATGAAATACGTGTGAAGTTGAAACGAAGTTGAAAAAACGAATATCTGGCAAGAATTTAATTTCATTAAAAATGGGAAGTTCGAGTATCGGGGAAAACATCAACCAAAATAAGAGTACATACCGTAAGTGAGCAAAAAATGGCCGGGTGACAAGTCTATTGTAAATAATGAGCCACTATATTCCATACAATATATCTTTCACGAATCAAAGTCCAAAACTATCCAATACTGTAGCTCATTGTATTACCTACACTTTTGTCACAATTCCCCAGTCAATGAGATTTTCCCATTTTTACATTGTGTATGGCATATCATTAGAATTTTGGACAGTTTTAGCCACCTATGGTTCGACCGTTTTGGACAAGTACCGAATTTACCGATACGTGCCCATTCAATGCCTTACCCAATTTCAACACCATGTTCATTACATGAAAATCACATTAATTTTCCAAATGTTCCAGAGAAAACTATTACTTCCACTAAAAATGATTCTCCACACTAGATAAAACTATTACAGCGCCTCTTTGCCTATTGAACAAGGAGGTCGATTCCTCATGTTTTTCAGTGAACTATTTGAGCCTCGGCATGTTCCTTATTCATAGTTGTCCCGGAAATCACATTACAAATAATCTCACATTACCCCATTTTTTGTAACTTGGACTTTCCTAATCGCCCTAGAGGTTGGTGTAAAGATGGTCCAGAGCTACAAATTGACTTGGTTGATTACCCGATTTCGCCCTGTTGAAGCCTACAGGAATTGCTTCACATAGCCCCACTCAAAATCCTATATGTAATATCTGGACCGTTTTAACGGTTAGGTAAAGTAAAATTGCGGTTCGTTTCGTACTAACGGTTTTATAAATGTTCGAAATGTTCCAGTTTATTCCAGAGTCCGTTTGACAGAGGCCGGCGCCATAGCGTGAGATGGAGACAGCACTGGAATTAGGTATGTGCGTAGATTCCTTCCCTTTTTTGATCTTTTCACGCGTATTTACCTTTATATTGCCTTTTGTTTTGTCTTGCGTTAGGATCGCTCCAACAAGGCGAAAACACACACGTGATAGGCAGTTTGCAATGCAGTAATTTGCGAACAAATTTTTCGTACGCAACAGTTTAGCAATTTACAAGTTCTCATTGCGCATTTTTGAACGGGGACCGGGACAATGCTGGCTTAGGACCTGCCCCATTCCCTTCCCGTAGATCCTAATTCTTGAACTTACTTGTGCAAGACACATTTACAAAACTGATTTTAAAAAAACGGATGTGAAACAAATTTGCTTTTTTTGGTTGCAAACTAGTTGTTTTTAAATAAAAATTGATTTTGTAAAATAACGTTAACATTTCTAATTTTTCTACATTTATCGTAGCAAACAGTTTTTTTGTGGCTAGCCGCGAGTTTTCTTGTTCGTAGTTTTAACTTTCATAACTTTCCTCCATCAAGCGGCATGCGGTAGGGAAGGCATCTGCCAATATATGTGACAAAGTCTTTCGATTGTAGAGACGACTCTTTATTCCTTTCAAGCAGAGATTGCCATGGGAAAAACGGTTGGGAATATTCAGGTATCTCAATATTTACGAAAAAAATGGGAAACAACGAGAAATGTAGGTTATGATCTTTTCAGAAGGGACATTGCAGACACAACAATTTGAAATTAATTTTAAAGCCAAAAATTAGCATTTTGCTGCCGCCTCCTGGTGCTTCAATAACATTTTTCCTTGTCAAATAAATTTTGGCGTTTCTTCACATGTACCGGCAAAGCACCGCGAACATGTTATGACCGTCATCGTGCAACTCAACCCGTTGTAATCCACCAGGGACTGAATTTTGCCGAAAGTAATCATTTCGAGTCAAACGGCATGTAATATTGTTTAATGCGCCCATTTCCTACATAATCTGAATGACTTTATGCATTTCAGGCTATTTTTAATTCACTCTTTTGTGATTTCCCAAATTTACCAATATTTCCTGTTTTCCCATTCTTTCCAAAAAATACCATTATTTCTCGAGGCAGTGGGAAATCAAATTTTTTTCCCACGGGAAATGACAATCTCTTCTCTCATGGCAAACGGATATCCGCCATTCAAGCTCATAGCCTTGTGCCCATTAAATATCAAAATAATTGAGTTAATAAAGAGTACAACTCTTGATCCTATTCCCATATTGCATGAAGAAAGTAGAAAGTTTGGCAATACGGTGTACACAGTGGCTAACCGCATACGGAGCCAGGTGGGGCGCCGCCTCATGACCGCAACTCTGAGGGACCCCGGATCAATTGTACAAGAATGTTTCATAGAGAAAAACCCCAAACTAAAAGTATTGTGTCGGAGAAAAGTCCGCAATTTTTAATTTGTTGCAAGTTGCAACCCTTTTTCACGATCTGGTCTATCAACGCAGTCTGCCTAGATTCCCATGATTTTAAATATTCCATTATATTATTTTTTCGGAATCCGTCAATTTCTTGGATTTTAACTTCTAACCTTTCATTAAACGTAAAAACTGTTTTATTAGTCGGCCAATTTTACCAAAAACACTTAACTTAACCCCAAAGTTCTTAAAATAATTCCGATATTTGACTTCTCTCGTAAATTTCATTTGTTTTAAAACTCGATACCAGTTTTAGATACTTTTAAGCACTTTCTCAAGAATATTCAATTAAAAAATTATCTAATGGTGGAGCAGGACGTGGTCGAAACACCCCAGGGCCGGACCGATACACGGTTAGCCTCTGCGTGGGCAATAGGAATTTTTACGCTAGTAATTGACACTTGTCTTGTGAGTCACTTGAGATTCACGGTGATTTGCGGTGAACATTTTTATTTTTAATTAGTATTTAAAGAGAAATTAAACTTCGTCCCTTTCAGAACCTTCTACACGATGTTCTTATCATTTTCATTTTATTCAAACCCAAAATTCGCTGAGTTAGCATTTAATCAGAAAAATAGCGATTTCCCACATTTCGCAGTATTTCGCACTCTTAGAGGTTTTGAGGTAGTCAGTATTTCCTTGTATTTTCCACCTGATCCATATTTCCCATTCCCACAGAGTAATTTCAAGCACCATCTCTGCTTGCAGCATGTCCTAGTAGAGCGCTTCTGCTCCACTGGGAAAACACATGGAAAGTTCTCCCAGATCCCGAGGTTCTCAGTGCTTCACAAGGAAAACCTGGGAAAATATGACTCTGATGACTGAGCTACTCTAGACGAGGTAGTGCTATCCCAATGATGCCCTTTCCAAAGGCAGTTGCTTTTCTTGGCTTTGGAGAGGGCCGAGGCTGCTCTAGACAGGAAAATGCTACACCGCGATGATGCGTGCACAGGCTACTCTCTGCAAGAACATGTAGCCCATGACAAGGTAAGGGTGTCAACTGCCTGTCGAGCTATGCAATGTGAGATATGATTTGTGGTCAATTCGCGTGCACTGATTACGATAAGGGCGCCCGTGTTGTGTTAGCGGGTCACCTTGCATGTTAAATTCCATTTGAACTATTTTTATTACATTAGTTAGTAAAATGCGCTAAAAATAGTTCAAATGGAATTTAACATGCAAGGTGACCCGCTAACACATCGCGGGCGCCCACTGGGCACCAGTAAAATGCTCTCACCCTTAAAATACATACATAGTAAAATGCGAACTAAATGCTTCGTACACGGGGAATATCATGTGTGTTCCATAAATGAATAGTGCCTAAAGGTTTATGTGTATAAAATCGCAGGTGTTTAACCTCAGCTAAAATTATTTTAGAAACAAACTTTCTTGTGATGATTCAAATTTTAGGAAGATTCGGCATTGAATGCAACCGCTGTCGTTTAAATATCTGTTCCGCTCCATATTAATCTATTAACAATTAACGGGACTTGCAAGTTAAATTTAATTAATAATTTTAATTAATGATACATTGTCAATGAAAAATATTTAATTAATTATTTAATTTAATTACCCACCTTTGCCGGTGGGTATTTAATTTCCGGTGTGAGGTTGATCTTTGGCGACGGGTGATAATATATTGGGAAGGTCCACCTATTTGGCAAATAATTGTAGCCTCAACTGATCAGTTTGTAGCAATATTTCGTGTTTCAAGTTTCTTCAGCGACCAACTAGCTCGCCTACTTGTGTTGAAAAAAAGTGAACAGATCTGCACCGTGTCATCAAATTCTCATCCAGAGCCGTACCCTCTTACGTTTAGCCTCTGCGTAATCTGTATGAAATGAAAGTGGTTTCCAGAACAATGTATCAACAGAGTGCAGAGGAAATGGCGATAGTAATTAAAATATAGGTGTGATCGCCTCGAGATATTTTGGATCGGTTCGGTTCCAATGTAGGATATACATCGTTAAAGGGTATTTTAGGCTTTGGTAGATCGTTTCTTATTTTTTTAAACTTTTATATTATTTATGTCACATTGGTGCAAATCCCGCTTGAGGAAGTCAGTTGACAATTATTAATTACTTTTATTAATTGCTGGTATCGTCCATGTGATTAGCCAAAGCTCTATTCCATTTATTTGCAAACTGGTAAAAGCCGTATTTAATTTTTTTGAAAGCTAGCAAATTAAATTGCAAAAATTATCATGAAATCGTGTAAATCCTACTGCTCAATATCGCAAGAACTAAATTACCCAAGCTTTTTTTACTATGTACAAATGATTTTTATGTACCAGTTTCTAAAGGAAAAAGAATATAGATTTGTCACTATGCTAACGCTTGGAATATCGATTCCACCAGTTCGCCAAAAATGCCAGAGCAGTGGCAAATTATACGGACGAAATGCGGTTTGATCGACTCGATTTTTATTACTTTTTTTATTATTTATTTCCGAAAACTACCCTATGAGTATGCAGATAACTCTCCGTATACATATCAGGAGAAGTTAAATTGTTCCCGGGGCGTCCTTATATACATATAACATAGACTCCACATTTATATCTGAACACGGCACTTTTGTCACATTAACGGCGTAACAGGGGACGGGGCGACATTTCCTCCCGCAAATTTTTGTGGGAGGGGAAGTATCAGTATCTCCCTAAGGACATTACTGATGGGATATCAATTTTACTCTAGCGTTATTTCCTTGGAGAAACTAGATACTCTGTTACATAATATTTTCCACTTTCTGTCAAAACGCGCCAATTTTAACATTAAAACACACCATTCGTCACTCAGCGCCCAAAATTTTTCTCTTAATTGCTCACACCTTTGCTGCTCATTGATTTGTAAAAACGGAAAAATGATACTGAAAAATGAGAAAATGACTTTTTTCTGCAAATGCTAATAAAAATGAAATTACACGAACGGCGAATCACAGCATATCTTAAGTGACGGACAACATAGAGCCCATCCCGCGGCCAAATCACTGCCAAACACTTTTTATTGATTATATTTATTTTTAATTCAGTCAAAATGAAACTGGTTTCCATTTACCTAGGTTTCATTATCATAGATTTCTGATATTTATTTTTCTACTTGTTTCATGTTGTTCATATTTAATAGAATTTCCCGGTAATTACTCGTGTGTCCTAGTATTTTCCACGGCACTGGAAAATAAATCTCCTTCCTATGGAAATGGCAAGTATACAATTTCAATTTTCAACCCACCTTAGTACCCAAAATGTACTTATCAGCGATTTTGTTTTTCTAAATGCCTTTCTATTTCTTTTTTTGAAATTAATTTTAGATAAATCAGATTCAGTTTTAGATTGGCTAATAAAAGTTAATGCTGTTTCAACTTCTTTCATGTCGAAAAATGCAAACTCAAATAATTCTCTAATGAGCAGAGGAAAATGTAGCACAGAATGCAGGATTCGTTCAGAACAGTACGCAAACATAGGGCTTGTAAGACATTGCAACCTATCGTTCTAGGAAAACCTGCCAACGCAGTGTTTTTCCCCAGGGGCGTTTGCCTCACCCCAAATAACCACAAAGTAAAGTTAAAGTTTCGCATGAAGCGTTTGCAAAATCGCTTCGATTACCGCATAAACAGAGTTTGGGCTTCCGCATGCGTCATTCCAGATAACGTGGGTATCAAGGGGCAATATGAAAAAAAAATCAGGGAGCAGGGGAAACGGATGGGACAACTCTCCGAATAATTCCAATAAGGAAGGCTTAGTTCAAAAATCCCTCCTACGGTTTTTAAGCAGGAGGCAATCCGATTTTGTTAAAATTCCTTTTTTTAATTCTGCCTTTTCTTTTTAAAAACCCTCGTATTGTCTGTAAAACGGCCATTTTCCCTTTAATACGTCCTATTTTTTAGTCAAAATGGCCAATTTTTTTCTCCAAGTGCCTGAGCGTTTTTCCAACCGTTTTATTCTCCTTTCAAATATTTTCCCAAAATCCTCAACCTCTTTTGAAACCTTAAATCCGTCTCTACAAATACCCAATTTTCGCTACAAATGCGAGATTTCTTACTCAAGCGCCCATTAGTTTATCGAAGCAACGCATTGTATCTTGAAGAGTCGAATCCATCTTCCCGATCGTTTCAGTTTTCTCTCTAAATTACTAAATTCTTTCTCGGAACACAAAACATTATCGCAAAAACAATGTCACACCATGAGCCACTTTCAAATGAAGATACAGCTGCGCACAAACATTACACTTCGTTTTTACAGAATCGCAGCAAGGGTATTTTAATGAATTAAATAAAAATTTGATACCTAATTAAATTGAATCTGTCATGCATTTTCCTACCTCACAAATTGCAAAGTAAGACGAAAGGCGTGTACGTGAAATTACCTTCACTGCCAAATTTATTTATCAATCTGCATCAGATCAGGGAAACCCCAAATTCAAGTTGCGCAAACTTCCTTAAGTGTTACCTGAAGCTCAACTTTACCCCGCACTGGGTCATAAAACTATCATCCAGTGCCGTACCTTCTCACAATTAGCCTTTGTGTCTTCTGTATGAAATGAAGGTGGTTTCCGGAATTATTTATCAACAGAGTGCATAGGAAATGGAGATATTAATTAAAACATAGTTGTGATCGCCTCGAGATATTTTGAATTGGTTCGGTTCCGCTGTAGGAAATACATCGTTAAAGGGTATTTAAAGAAATGGTAGATAGTGCCGGTTCTTTAGCTTTTTATCGTGAGCGAGTGTTGAAAAATTCAATTCTGACCGTATTTTGGCAAAATTATGAACGTGTGGACATCAAGGCGCCCAAAGGGAAAGACTTTACCTATTTTTGAAATATTTTTGCAGCACTTTTTTTGCAAAAGAACCTGCTACAGGACTCTTTATTACTGAAATAAAGTTAACGTTTGTACGACTCGTCATGAAGTGTAATTTAAAAAAATTTAACAACTAGACTTACCAATTTCCGTTTAACATTATAGACGTTTTAAGCTCAGCAAAGCCACAGTCCTTCTTACGCCTGTTGAAATAAGTCATTAAAAAAACGTTATCGGATAGTTCATCGTTAGGTCAAACAAATCATTTTTAATGTGCAGTGCTAAAAGGTATTTCGTAATCTGGGCTTTAAAAAACCAGCGAGGCACAAACGGATTTCTTATTGCGTAATTGCGCTAGAATCTTAAATATTACGCCAATGATTACTCAAGGTTTAAGATTAAATCATATACAATAGCAGTCAAAGGGTTTCGTGCAACCACACTCATTTTCGAAAAAAACATTAAATAAATTTGAAACATTTTTACTTTTTAAAGATTGACACGATTTCTATACTGAGTTGTTTTAGATACACGTACCGAATTTTGATTGTTTTTCGTATGCCGGCATTTAACTTAGGTAGTTGCATTACAGGGGACATTTTAAATAATACCGAGATCCTATCACGGCCCGGTTTAACCGCAATACGCGTATTTAAGACAAAATTACAGCTTCAGGCTTGGATTCTACCAAAATCTAACCACCGAAATTGATATCAAACCCTTACTCTTGACTAATCAAGCCTGGAATATCTAAGTATACACCATAGCTAGATTTCACCACTTTGCATAATCCTTTTAGCCGTATTGGTTAGCATAGGTATGATGATGATGAAGCATTCGGTTAAAATAAAAGGTATTAAATTTCCACATGCAGTTAGGCAATTTTCTAGATTGCTTCTACACTCTATCTTGAGAAAATACCCGATGTCGTCGTCCAGTTCGCAGAGAATTTTGGTAGTTTGACATAACAGAAAAAACCCATTAAAATAATGCAATTACTTTATTCTGATAAAAATCGCATTCTAGATGGGAGGAACATAGCGGACGCCTTATTCCAGAACAAGTCTTTAGATTAACAAATGGACATTCCTCTATTGCAAACTTCTACCTGTAAGTAAAAATGGAGGAAATGTAGAAAAATACATGTAAACTCCTTGCAGGAACCGCCAAGGCCTTACAATGTCGGTGAACATTTCCCGGAAACAAATCAAGTTGTGTTTCTTTTATTTCAATTGGTACAGTCTTTTTCACATTCAGCAATCTGCCACTTTGGTTTCTTCAGACCTTGAGATTAGCGACGCCTTACTGCCGTTTGAGCACTGTTTTGTTCATCTTCTGCTGAATTACGCCAGGCTTAACGTGAGTTTTACAATCATTTCTAGGTATTTACTAATAAAATAAGTTAGTAACGCCGCATAAATCCTAAGCATGTCTACCCAGCGTTAGTGTTTATTCGAATGGGCCTCTTTCGTTAATGCAACTGGCAGCTCTAATTTCTATTGAAAATTTACTGCTAAAAAACTGCCGCAAACCGGAGATTGCCTTGAAAAAATGTTAAGATGAATGGGTTGAAAATAATAGGATTTCCCATATTTCCTACCCGTTCAATGTTTTCGAAAACTGGGAAATAACGCGAAATGAAGAAATCCATTTTTGGCGGCGAAATTGCAGTAATAAAAGTTGGAAATATTTAGCAAGCAAAAATTTGCACTTTGCTGACTATTCCAGGTGGTACAATAACATTTTGCCTCGTAAAATAAATTTTGACGTTTCTTGACAAGTGGCAGCAATACACCTCGGGCTTGTTTTGACAATCATTAGACAACTCAACCCGCGTTAATCCGTCGAACTGAATTTTTGCAAAAAGTAGTAATATCGAATCGAGCTGCTTTTATATGGTTTAATGTGCCAATTTCCTACATAATTTGAATAGTTTTATGTATTTTAGGCTACATCATTCACTTTAATCAATTTTTTTATTTCCCTTCCAATATTTTCCGTTCTTTTCCATTATCTCCCGAGGCAGTGGGAAATCAAATTATTTCACATGGTACATCACAATCTCTGCATTTTACGCGTGGCTGGACACTCTCAAGAAGCTTTTCTTATAGCACTGCTGAACACTGAAAATAAGACTTATTGACTATCGTCTCACTCCGACTCACTCTTTTTAGATCTCGGTGAACCCCCACGGTTCTTACGCCATCGAACCGCTGGACATTCCCGCAGTCATCTCAAAACACACGTACATTGTCCATCACAAACGTCGCCATTTGTCAAAATTCTTTAAAGGCAAAGAGTGCTCCTCATTCCGCTTGCAACTTGCCCAGAACCAATCCTTTTTCACTCTAAAGTTTCCCCAGCAAAGGGTCAGCCGTTGTGCGGCCATAGTCTACGTGGACTCCCCGGTTTGCTCAGGTTTCTTGGACATCCACCCTGACCATGCCTTGGCGTGGAATGCTCCACCGGACTATTTCTACGCCTTACAAACTCCCCTACAAAACGGAACCAGAGGATCCTATTACGCTAACTTCATCAGGCCTGGGATTTTTCTCTTGCACGTCTCAAGGAGAAGATCGCACTCTGACCTGAATTACGACGTAGATAGTGTCTCCGAGTGGTGGCATTGGCATACCCGGAGCGTATTTCTACCCACCCAAGTGACGCTATTTATAGAGACTCAGATGACAAATAATCGTGTTGCAAAGACTGCTGTGGTACACACATGTGGAAATGAATACAGTTATCACTACGCCCTGGAGCGGGACTGCGCACCTCTCATACGCTCGAGCTTGCTCTTTCTGCCGATCTACCTGACATGCGTTGCAAAGTACGAGCGGGGCGTAGGGATGCATGGTACCACGCTAGGAATTAGCCCCAGGTTAATTGAGCACGTCGAGAGAGTGTGGGATGAGCAGTGTGAGCCCTCGTTGTTTACAATTATCATAGATCAGAGGAATTTACCTCTGCAATCTGACGTCAGTCACGGTAATGGCCTTAAATGATTCATTTCACTATTTTTATTTTATGGCGCGAACGTATGTAGTGGCATATTCGATATCGTTTTTCGTATGAGTCCGAGGTTTCTGGTAGACATATATCGTGCCAAAATATGTCGATTAATTTAGATTTTTTGTTACATGTCGTGTATATTTTGGGCTTTAGATGCATATTACACACGCATTTATATGTAATTTGCATTTTTTTCGGTTTGTTGCACTTTTCTTGCATGTTTGTGCGAATTTTGGAACTTTAATGCATGTTTGTGCAAATTTTGGAACTTTATTGCATGTTTGCACAGCTTTTTTGACATTCGGCAACTTTTTCTTGAATGTTGGAAAGAATATATTATTTTTTTATTATAATGCCGAAAAAGCGTAAATCTGAAGATGATCGTCTAGCAAAGGGGTTAGATTTTGATAAAGTCAATTGACGAACAGTCAATATACTAGTTTGGCATTTTTAAAGTAAACTTATTTTGGTTAGCAAATGTAATTCTCGCAAGATAGCAGTAACAGTTAGTTAGTTAGTTTTTATTGACCATATTCCATCGTGGACAGTCATCAAAAGTTATATTTAAACAAAATAAAATACATTATTTAATTTGACATACAGATATTCCTAGAAACCATGATTATTTCTCAGATTCACACTTATACAATATTAGTAATTTTGGATAAATTCCCTTTCTCTCATGGCGTAATTCCAGAATGCAAATGTTAACATAACGGCAATGACTTGCGGATGAAGGTCTTATCGTTAGAATTTGAAATAGATCGTTAGGTTAACGGTCTTCACTATTTGCTTGCAGAGCTTATTACTACAGCCTATTCGTCTCATCTTGTTTCGATTCGATTGTTTTTCTCTTAGAATATCTACTACATTGGCGAACGGATATTGACAATCTCCACTACGTGTTCATTCGAGCCATGTGTCCTAACCAAACCTACTTTCCTATAACCCAGGACACGCTGACAAATCCGCAAGCGCTGGCAGAGCTTTACGCACATCTCAAGTACCAGAAAGACTTTGGAATTGACATGAGGGATTCCTGGACATTCCAGAACGAATTCTTTTCGAGTGGAAAAAGTGCCGAAGTACATTTTGTCATGTGTTCGCATGAACGGTCCAAGAAACTTCTGAGCTTAATTGGCTACTACTCCGCCTATCAGTGGAACGTCTGGGTATGCATCGTCACCCTCTCAACTGCGGGTGCGATAATTCTGAAGACCTTCGAGAGAAGAGAAATTTTTATTCCACAAAAGATTCAAAGTGCGGTTACCGGATTCGTGTTTGCATACATGGTGTTATTAGGACAAAGCACCAAGGTCATGAAGACTAATCGCTTCTACTTTGGTGCTTGGGCGTTGATAGGAATAGTGCTGACGAACGCGTATCTAGGCGATAATTTCAACTCGTTGACAGCACCCCTTGGGAGGAAACGGTGGGACACCTTTGATCTTATTTTGGAACACAGCGTGCCAATATACTCAGCTGTGAACGGAAAAAACACTGAACGCTTTGCAACACGCTCGGTCGGTCCAGCGTTCAAGGCACAGGAGAAACTTATGGAATGGGCAAATGAGCATCTTCTTAATTACGTATGTTAATTTTATTATGTTTAAAAAAAGTCACGGTTGCTTTACATGTAAAAGAGACGATGGGTATTTTTTCACTGCTTCAAAATTTGTAACTTTATCTCATCGATTATCGGTATTTAAACTTACCATGCTGGCGCCGCTTAAAAAATTGCAAATTTATATATGCAAATACCGGGCAATGATAAAATATTTGTCGTACATATTGCATGTTAGTGTGTGAGCGTCATTTGTCATTATTGCAATCATCGTTTCAACATCGATCGATATGGATTTGATGTCAAAAGCGCCACCGCAAACCACGGTTATATGATACAGGCAAATTTTCGTCACTTTGTTATCAAATTGACCTGAAATCTTAATTCTATGCAAAGTTACGTTGGCGTTGAAACAATATCTGGCAGACGTTGAGAACTGCTGTAATTCAATTTTCGGCATCGGATTCAAAGAATTTCCATGAAGTAGAAGAACATAAAAGTAGGCGATGGAATTTTCGATATTAATGTTGTATGGAAAACGTGCAGGTATTGACGATGTCTAAATACATTCATCATATACGCAATGAAATATCTATTCGAAAACTGATCCTGATTTTTTGACAGCGAGATTACATTTTTAAGTTCTCATCCTACAATTCAATTATGCAATTCAATACAATTACCCTACAACTGCGTGCTTGCGAAAACTCACCTACACAAAAATGCGCTTTTCTTCGCATATTTTTAAAAAAATATTTTTAGATAGAAGTCAGATATACTCGACTTGTGGAGACTGGTTGTAAAAGCAAATAACGGTCAAATACTTGGTACTGCTACCGCAGCGGTGCAGATAATAGCACCAGCTTTGCTTTGCATACACGCTGCGCAACTTTGCTCGGAAAATTTCTGCGGAAGCAACCAATTCTCGGTATAAAAATTAATATTTATCTTCTCTATTTACTAGATTAATGTCAAGGCAACCAGCAAGACCACTTTTGACGAGGGTTGGATGAAACAGTTTTACCAGCATCCCAATGAGCTTCGCATATTCGATCAGTTCGTGCATCCCGCGGAGCCGAATCGAAGCAAAGCAATTCAAGGTATTGAAATCTGGCCAAATTCGGCCCAAGGGGTTTCCATCTCAATGCAGCCCAACTATTTCACCAACGTCTCTTCTCGGTGCGGAACAGAGGCATACGTGGACTACTATCCTACAATTATGAGACACAAGCTCCAGCTCATCCAGACGATTCGGAATGGCTCCATTTCGGCCAAAGAAGAAGACGTTGTAATGTCCACTAAAGCGATGGGTCAGGCTTACTATTCCTTTGGCTTTGGAGAGGCAACAATATCCGCACATCAGATGCTGAAGAAGGTGCGACCCTTCTTTCAGTCTGGAATCGATGAGCTCTGGCAGAAGTGGAAACTAAGAATCGATTCCTGGAATGACACAGTTGCCTACGCCAAGGCTAAGAGTGATGGAGAGTTTCGGCCAACCAAGCTCAGTGCGAACACTGTTGTAATATTCTATGTGCATTTCGCTATGTTAGGGATTGCGCAAATCAGTTTTCTTTGGGAAATCAGGAAAATGCTTAGACGCACTGTTATAAATATTACACGGATTTTAGGGGAAACATATCGTAATGTCAAGTCCGTTTCAAGGTTCAGAATTAGGTGGCAAAGTCGTCGCCGTAAAACCCCAAAGAACCACATAAAAACTAAAGCAGTGTTCTCAAGTAAAGTGAAGCGTTTTATTTTTTGTGTGCGGCGGGCAGCGTACGCACGCTGAACCGGTCATAAATTTTATTGCTGTCATTTATTTGCGTGTTCGCGTTATATTTATAATATTATTAGTTGTTGTAATTGATGTTAGCTTCTAAAATTTAATTGAATTATCCATTTTTACCCCTAAACAGGCATGTTAAGTGAAAATTTCTCGACGGATTTTCAATTACTTGCCCAAGCCTGGCTGTGTCCCTCACCGAACCAAGATACAAGTGTAGATATACATAAGTAGTGACTCTGTACTGAACGGGACAATAAAAAGATGTGCCGCACAAATACGGAATATGGAAGGGGTGGTGGTTTATTTACAAAAACGAGAGAATGTGGCGTTGGTTGACACAACCCGTACGGGGAAAAGCAGTGTCCTTCACAAAAAAGGGATATTCATGACACCTCGAACCTTCTTCTGTCGGAATTGATGTTGTCACAGATGCATCCAAGATGCGCGCCCTTTTTCTGGAATGATGTAGATCCTGACAAAACTGCCAAAACCGTTGCGTCCGCTACCTCCGGCCTTAAATTTTTTCGAGAAGGATGTTGTCCTTGACAACATAAAACACACCGAAACGCGCACTTCCTCTCGTGAATTTTTTTCGAAATTTAAAAGGTGTTGTGTCTGACGGAAACGGGGACGTTCCTTTCCACCCTGTCATTTTTTTCGATAAAGTGCCGTTCCTAAGAACCGGGAACACCCGAGACGAACCCTCCTGTCGCTACTTTTTCCACTCCAACGCGAGATACGGGAAGCGCTTTTTCATAACGGATCCAGGAAAACTTAGATTTGTCGGGGAAAAATGGGGTTCTCCCTAACGGATCTGGGAAAAACTGGGATGCCTGGTACCATTCCTCCCCGGTAATTTCCAGCATGTCGCAGTATTCCCCGCGGTGCATTCTAAGTTTTTCTATTTTCCAAAATCATTGAAGCTAAACCAGATTGAATACTAGATTGGCTAAATACATTTAATGCCGTTTCAACGTCATCAATGCCAAAAATACAAACCTAAATAATTCGTTTAACAGCAGAGAACAATGAAGCACAGAATGCACGTTTCTGATAGGACAGTACACAAAAACAGCGGTTGAACGACCTTGAAACCTATCGTTCTAGGAAAACCTGGCAGCATCGAGTTTTCCTTCAGCGGCGTTTGTCTCACCCAAAAAACCACGCCGTAAATTTCTAGTTTCACACGAAGCGTCTGCGAAATCCCTTTTATTACCGCATATACACATATGGGCTTCCGCATGCGTCATGATCGATACTGGAACGATAAGTTGGGAGTAGTGGGGCAATATGGAACAAAAATCAAGGAACATGGGATGCGGACGGGACTACTCTCCCGTTAACTTTAGTAAGGAAGGTTTAGTTTCAAAATCCCTCCAACGACTTTTAAGTAGGAGGCAGTTCAGTTTTTTTAAAAACCCGATTCCAAAAATTTACATTGTCTCATCAAACCCCCCTATTTTCAGCCAAACCGATCCATTTTTTCCAAGCGCCTCAGTTTTGTTCCAACTGCATTATTCATCTTTCATTCTTTTTTTAAATGCTGAATCTCTTTCAAAACGTCCAATGTGTCTCTCCACATACCCATTTTTCTCTATGAAAGCAAAACTGCTCACTCTACGCCAAGTATGTTCTCAAATTAACCAATTGTGTTTTGAAACGTCCAATAGATTTCTCCAATCGTTCCATTTCACCCAATAAACTCCCAACGTCCTTCTCACATGCCCAATATTATCGCAAAACAATGACACACGAATTATAAAAAAGTGGCGCTTCATATTAGGCAAATGAATAGAATATGAAGTGTAAAATCAAGTACCAACCTGGCAAACCAATAATGAACATATTCCTTGCTAAGTACTTGGGTCTTCCTCAATATTATGTCATTTTCTATCAAAATTTACCTATTTTAAGACCAAAAAATTCAACTTTACGTCAAAAGGTCAAAATATGCAGTGCATGCCCTTATTCCCCAAAATATGTGAAATATGCGCCTAAACTTGCGACAAATCGACGTTTTTGATGTAATTTGAACCCCATTACACGTCCCAAGCATGTTGGACCATTCCGGCAAATTGTGCCTTTGCATATTTTTCTCATCTCTAGTAATCAGCACTCGTGAAGTGACTATAAACAATAAATGATGTCTCACATTACACAGCTCAACTAACACTTGAAACCCTTCCCATGCTAGTCGCCAGTGAACTTTTAGGAAGACAGGAATGTGCCTTGTCAACAGTGGCTAAGCGTGACTAAGTCCGGCCCTGGTGTGAGCAGGCCTGGTCCGGCCCCACGGTAGCCTAAAAAGTTCTAAGAGCCCAAAACACCGACTTATGTACCTTTCATAGTCTGCGAGATTTATGCCAAATGAATTGTCGGGTAAAAACTAACAAGTCTGACAAGAATAAACTTGAAATTTTATATACAACAGTTTTTTTTGCAAAAAACAAACTTTTACAAACAAGCATACGCAAAAATTATAGCAAGCAAAAATTTGAACTGAGTCAGAACAGAAAATAGATAAAAACCTAAAAATGTTAAGCAATTTTTCTGCTGCAATATAAAATCACTTTAATTGCTTTGCATGTGTTGAACAGATATCAACGAGTCAAGAATATCAGCTAAATTCGCATTAAAATTCAAATTAAGACATTTAAAACATTATGGGAATAATAAATATTAATTTAAATCCACAATGAAATTCTAGAATTCGAACTAATTATTCTGTTAAATTATAAACTAATGTTAAACAAATTTCTAAACAACTAAATACTTCACTACTAATGCAAAGTACGTGCTTCGCATATAAATAAAGTCACTATTTTGGCAAACAATTCTGAACACGGGCGAGATGCTTTCATAAAGAATCATGAGGTCTACATTTTTTAATAACTAAGTCGAGTCAATGATGCTTTTTTCTCAGAGCATATTATGCTCTGAGGATCTCCAAATTATGCCGTTTATACTCTGGCATGCTGCTCATGACAAAAACGTTAATTTTTGATCCCGAAACTCCCATGTTGCTCCAAATGTCTATATTAAATTTTGGTTTGCTGACTTGTGTGGATTAAAATATATAATTAACTTGTTGGAATTCCTAAACTTGCGCACTGGCAGGCTAATTAAACTTGTTTAAAACTGTGGCTGAACAGTTGCAACAACTTTGTGTAAGTTACTTCATGCCTGACTAGGGTGAATATTAAAATGCATTAGTGCAAACGTATGATTTACTTCCGAAATTGAATCAAACAGTGCTTTGTATACTAAACATTTTGGCATACTGTAAACGCAATGGCATTTTATAAATAACGATAGGTGTGATTCAGTACGTAGACGTAAGGATAAACAGACATTTGTCTATGTAAAAGTCGTATTTCATTTTAATCAAATTGTAGATTCTATTTTAATTTAAATCCAAAAGGCTAAAGGAGTCAATTTTTAAAAAGAGATAATGAAATTGGTGCAAAAACTGTTACAAAATCAGAAATTTTATGCCAAAATCTAAAAAAATTGTATATTTTATGCTTTTTATGCTCCAGTTGGCAAAAATATGCTTTGATGTTAAAAATGAGCTTTTTATTCTCTTCGCTCTGAAAGAAAATTATTGATTTGTACCACACTTTGTCTCCTATTTCCGAATATAGTAGCTACCCGTAGTCTAACATCACGTTTAAATTTTTATGCTTTTGACTCGCCTTATTAATAACTAACATTTAAATAAAAAAATCAACTTAAAGGTTACTTATTACAAACTTCAAAAAGCGATTTTAGATGAAAGCATCTCCAACGTGTCACCTTTCAAATGATACTCTAATTACGCCTCTGCTGGCATGTATATTTTCCGAAATTTGCGTCCCAAGAAAGTTTTTAACCATTTACGCTTATGAGGTGTTTTTTAAAACAAAACATTGGATTTTTTAAAATCATGATATGATATGGAAGCAAACAATTTTTCCCATACGGAACGTTTTATGCTCTGTATGATGCTGCAGCTTATTCAAAAGACCCACGTTCCTGGAAAAGAGTATACCACACCAGTTCATTGGGAAAGTTATTCTTGCTAGATGGTCATGCAAGTAGTCTGAAAATTAGCACTTGGCAAATCTAATTTTTTGCAAATATTGCTCTTTTTATATTTTAAATAGTAAAATCTAGTTTTGAAATTTAAAACCCAATCTTTCATATGTAAGGCCGGACCTTCGGTCCGGCCCCCCAAGTGGTCCGGCCCTGGTGCAATGCACCAGTTCACACCATAGGCGCTGAGCCA
>JAHZMY010003613.1:0-12418 GCA_027743915.1 Seira sanloemensis
CAACAAAGTTATCAGAGAGTGAGTAGGTACTTACCTGAGCATTGAACATGTGAATGGCGAACCCCGGCTTCAACTCACAACTCATAAGGGAAGCGTTCCGAGTGCGAGTCGCGAGTCGAGATGAGATTTAGAAAATTGGAGGGATTTTGGTAAATTTTGATTCGAAGTAGATTTTTTCCATTTTTTATATTTATGTGTTGCGAACTGTGCAAAAGTTTTGGTGAATTCATTGCATTATATGTAGTTGTCTCACAATGCCCCAGCCATGGAGTTTCTCCTGGATTTTATATTGTGTATGTGACATTGGAGTTTTTGCAGGGTTTTGGGCAGCTAGATTTGAACGAGAAAAAGGTTTTTTTTTAAATTATTTTATTCTTACCTGATTTCAACTACCGCGGTTAATTTCCATGGCGACGGGGAAAATAATCAAACCTAAAATGCATTTAAATTAGTTAGATTAAATTTAAATTCGGAGAGGTTGATACATGCATTTACATTATGTTTAATCTTTACGGCAAGAACTTGTTTTCAACAATTCAAGCTTAAGAAGCACTGAATATGTTTTGAATAAAATGAAAAAATATTTTCAAATGTTGAGTTCAGGCGCAAATCGATACTCTTGGAGCAGAAGCAAACCTCATCTATCTATAATATTTAAACATTAAATACGACAATTTCAAACATTGCCTCCCGGCGATGACAATTTTTTTTTCAAAAATCCCCATCGTACCGGAATCCTCCGAGCAAAATTATCCCAGAAACATTTTAAAGACTTTTTTTTATTATTATTCATATTCTATATTTTTATCGAGACACGGAAAATAATTTACAGCAATAACATGTAATTTTCTTATAAAAACCAACATCAGATGTGGAATCAGACTACACCAGATTTTTCCCTGTTCTCAACCCTCCACTCAACCAACATCTGAAACACTTTCCATGTATGTACATATGTACATACAACTGATGAGTAAATGAGTAAATGAGTTTGCCAGTGGTGCAGTGCACTGATAAGCGCGGAGCGATACACACTGCATACAGACACAGAAGAGGTATGAACATGGGATTATCTGGATAACACAGATTTTTTTCCTTTTTCTTCTTCTTCAGAAAAAAAAACTTTTTTATCATTTCTTTTCTTTACTTTATAATATGCAAAACTCAACTGAATCTGAGAATGTGTGAAATTTTCTTCTTGTCAGAAAATATAAATAAAATGTTACACCGTCCGTTTGAGGAAGAGTCTCAGGATAAGGATGCAGTTTCTCATTGTAAAACAGATATTAAAGAGGATATTCAAAATAGATATCGAATTATCAATGCAGAGACGTAATTAGCAGTAAAGCCATATAAAAATGTATAAAAAGTTATCGGCGAGCTTATTTAAATTAAAGAGAGAAAACAAATGTTTTTTTTTCATTTGTTGAATTATTCGAGTAATTTGCAGCCATTTAAATAGAATTGCTGGGTTGAAAGGTCGCTGAAAGAAATGTGACCGAAATGCGACGAAAGAGGCTTTAATATTTAAATATATATGTACATATGTCATTTGGTAAACCTTTAAATTGCGCATTTCCAAAAGTAGGGGTGTTTCGGGCGGAGAGCAACTCCAAATTCTGGAATTGCGTTCTGAGATCAGCCAGACGGCAATGTTCATAGCAACCCTTAACATAGCGTTGGGGTTTTCCATAGCCACAGGTTTTTCCCAGTGGGATGGGAAAAACGTTTTTTTAAGGAAATGTCCAAAACCCCGTAAAACTGCCCAAAACGTACAATGTCTGCATTATATTATTTGTCTCACAATGCCCCCAGCCATCGAGTTTTCCCCAGTTTTTAAATTGTGTATAGCAATTTTTACAGCTTTGGACAGTTTTTCAAGCAGCTAGGTTTTGGACGTCGAAAATGGTAAATACCGCTATTTATAGGTATATACCAATTTTAGTTTTCTCCAATTCCAACACAACCTTAACACAATTTCGTTGTAACTCGTGCAATGTGTTCAAAAATCAGCGCATTATAAAGTCTCTTCACGGCCTATTTCAACGAGGATAAAATACAGCACAGGCTTGAATTGTTTATGCAAACAAATCCGTAACTCAATTTCCACGATCATAATTAAACAACAGGCAGTTGTAACCAAAAGGACAACTGAAATAAAATTTAAAAATATTTTTTAAATGGCATCGGAAATTATTCTGCAGTTAGCTCCCCCAAAATTCAATTAGATGCAGCGCGTTTCAGGTTAACAAAAGTCGTATATGGTGTTTTGTTTTTGGCTTGGCCAGGTCAGGGGGCAATGCGATTTTTGCGGCGCTATCGAAACTTCTTTTAAAAAATTTCATTGCTTTCTTCTTTTGGGTTCTGCTGGAATGCAACGCAAAATCAACTCTTTTCCACGCGAAACACGTTTATTAAATTGCACCTGGAGTGGAATTAGGGGGCATCCACAAATTACGTTAAGCCTTGGGAGTGGGTGGGTGGTCAAACGAGGGCGTGACACTATAAATATTCGTAAATGGGAATAGCGTGACATGAGGTGGGTGGGTGGTTGATCCGAATTTTTTCAGCATTACGTAATTTATGGATGGCCCCTTATCGACAAAATTCACAGTTTTGTCCGGCATCTGAATATCCAATGTAACTGGTGCCGTCTTGCAAATGCTAAAATATTCAATTGTCAATGGCAATAGAAAATACTGAAGTTTACAAAAAAATTCCTTGATTTTGAGTCTACGCGTCAACAAATGAACCAACCATTAAACGGAAGATAAATTATCAAATAGGTTCCTGTGTCTAGCACCCGAAAAGAGTTTCGCTAAGGATGAGGGGCAGCATTGCGCAAAATATTAAGTTATTGCATTTCATTATTCGTCTCAGGATGCCCCAGCCAATGAGTACTTGCTACTGTTTTTAAGTGTGGCGTTGGAATCTTGTGGGGTTGGAGAGATTTTTCTAGCAACTAAAGTTGTCAGTCTTAAACTTTCCAAGATTGCATTACATTATACACTGCGAGTGAATTTGTTCGGATAAATTCCTTTATTTCTTCCTTGAATCCATTTAGGCATCTGTTGTACGTACGTAGTTTCGATTTGAAATGAATCATCACCAACAATATCGAATAGTGTCATTGGGAAGTACCGCTAAACAAGTTGACTTGTTAACGAATACCGATAAGGAAATATACAGAGAAAATAATGTCTAAATTCGCTCAGATTCGTCGTTTATGATAAAACACGTATTAAATTTAAATTATAGTCCAAAATGAATAAAATTCAGCTAAATTTTTTACAACGTCCCAATCAAAAAGTTTTAAGAATATTAATTTTAAATGCAGGGTACAAAAAATTTAGTCTGCAAATATTTTGTTTCGAATTCAAGTCACATTTTATAAAGCCTTGTTGTACGCATAAACGCCTCTACCGGGACTTCCGGTAAATTCAAATGTTAATTTTCGTAGCAGATGCAACATACATTTCTGTAATAAAAACAGATCACAGTTTTTGCCGGTGAAATTGGAAAGTATTAAATTGTTATTTTTTGGGCAAAACTTCGAGGTTGACTTTGAACTTCAAATTGAGCAATTAATATATATGTATGTGTGTTGCCAGATCTTATTTGAATCATTTAAAATCCAGAATTCACGACATGTTTAACAACAGTAATTCGTGTCGTAATACTTTGTATTTATTCAAATATATATGGATTTTATTCAATACAAAAAAAATTTTTTTCCATATTTACCTTTTCCCCCAGATCCAGACTAGTCCCGGACAATAAATTAATTTTCTCTCAAATTATTAATTTTTTTAAATAAGTCATAGAAGAGAAGTCCCAGAGAAAAAAATCACGACGTTCAGAACTTACCTTCAGTTTCGTATTTTTGTAATTTTGTACGTATATTCATCTCAGGAAGCAAATGAACATGAGTTTAACTCATCCAAAACTGCATTTAGGCACTGAACATTTTATTCGATAATCAACCATAATTTGACTTAAATTGCTAATCACCATAGAGGTTATCAACTCATCGCTGTACTTTGCGACTTTTGCCCTTTAAAGAATCAAAATAAAATTGATGTAATTCTTCACCTCATTTCAAATTCACTGTACAATTCCGACTTATCTCCGGCACGTACACATATCTAAGTACATACTTACGCTGAAGCTAATCACTGATTGGCAATCAGCAATCACTAATCAGTAGTCAGTATATTTCTCTCTTCAAAAAATGTGCAACTTTTCTCCTCATTTTCCTCTCTCTCCCGATTTAAATACACAATACGAAAAAATAAGCACATAGTATTCACATTCACATCTTCTTATTAAATGTATAATTTCCTCCTTTTTTAAGAAAAAAATTTATTCCCCTAAAAACCAATTTATCGGTCACAATCTCCCATTTAAATGGCAATCGTGAAATATCTTGATCCTGAAATTTAGCCAATTATGACATCCGCACGAACAGACTCGGGAGAACATTTATATCCCATTTTTTATTATCTCTCATCGCATTATGCAATATATTTAATTCCATTCCCATTCTCTAATCCCCTCAGCTACAAACTCATAGCTGTGATGTAATCACCAAGAATTTTTTCGTTTCGGAAAGAGGAAAAAGTTGTTATGGCTCAAGGGTGATGTTATGTATGTGCATGTGTGTTGTTACTCGAAAAAAATATCATTTTTCTCATCAAAATCTGCAGAGATAATCTCTGAATGAAAAAAAAAGTTGAAAGGAGTTGTTCTTCCTTTCTGCTACCCTACTGCTGCAGAAAAAGGCGAAACAAAAAAGATATTTTTACATACATACATTAATACATATACAAAACTTACACAGGCTGGGAATTATTTTTTCCGCGAACGACTCGAAATGGCTCGAAACGACCATAAAAAATGTCACTGGTTTTACACACAGACATAAAAATACATTTAGTTAAAAACAATGATTTTCCCACAAAAAAGTGTCTTCAGGTAAATCCATTCTTAATTCAGCGCATCTTTTTTTCCAGCTTACAATTATTAGAGGCAGAGGAAGAAATTCATTAAGAAAAAAATATTCATAATGAATTTAAAGGATTTAAAAAAACTTCTGAGTCATATTCTGCTTTTTAATGTAAAAGTGGCTTGAGCCATTTATATGTGAGGAAATATAGTGTTTTTGGCTTGATTTCACCACCACCACCGTTTACGCAATTTATGAATTTATGGAGAGTTGTCTCTTTTATATCGAAGGGTTGTAAAAAAAGTTTGAAGTTTGAGTCATTCATGGATAATTTCTCGTTTCTAGAGTTTTTTTTTGCTCGTACATCGTACTCCTTAGGTCTTAATGGGATTACTCAAGAGAGGAGTTCGCGGTGTGAAGTTCGCGGTTGTTGTAGCTGGTGGTGGGAATTGTTTGGTTGTTTGGTTGTTTGGGGTAATGAAAATGATGGATGCATACAAGATAAGTTGTTGTTCTGTTGTGCTGTTGTGGGCTTCAATTTTTTCAAACGAGATTCATTCATTCATTTTGCCAAAGCCACGGGTAAATTATAAGTCCAATGGTTCATTCCGTCATTCCGTATGACCTAATATTTGTATGCAAAAAGGTTTTTATTGAAAGTTTTAGTAGTATGTATTGCGTGTATTGAATGATTTTAATTATGACAATCTATGGTATCAACAGCTTGCTTCACAAACGCCCAAAAATGGGGACTTCAAGTTAAGTAAAAAATCAAAATAAGGAGTTAGTTTATGAGATGGGAAATGATTTTTTCATGATTTACTTGCAAATAATTGTCAATTGTCCATTCACTAGCAGAACTGTCTCAACTTAACCCTGAACTCTGAACCCTGAGTATTCGAAGAATTTTGTTGTAAGGGTTTACACCTTTTGGATGTATTTAAAGGAGCTTTTTTTTGTTTCAAAGGCAAACCCATTCTCAGCTTTCCCCCAGTAAATTCAAGTAAGAGAGAATTAGCCATACGCATATGTATCAGCAATCAACCTTAAACCTGGGAAAAAACTGGAAATGTCTCTGAGCTAATTTTCTCGTGGTGTCGCCGAAGCGAGAAAAATTCAGGAATTTCAATCCGTTTCCAAAACACTATCCTTTTCCATAGTAACTTCCAGGGTTGGTGACTCGTGACTCGGTTACCAGGTCATGGCTTCCAGGACAATATTTCCTCGCCCATTTGTGGGGTTTTTACTTTTAATACCTTTCTTCCACGAGACCATTTTTCCATGAAATTTTTTCTTCCATGAGACCTTTCTACCGCGAAATATTTCTTACACGAAATCCTTTTTCCATACAACTCTTCTTCCATAGGACGTTTCTTCCGTATGCCAGAATTCTAGAATTAACATACCCGGAAAATAAAGCCCAATGGCAAAATTCATACACTCTCAAAATAAATATGATGTATCATAGAGTTATTTATTTATAATTATTAATATTTAAATGTCTTATTTATTCCCCATTTATTTCCTTCCAATTATTAGATGCAAATAAATGTGTTGTCTTCGCGTCCATCTTTCATTTCATTTTTTCCATTTCTTTTCATTTAAGTATTCCTTTCATTGAGAAAAGTCGTAAAAAATTACTCCTTCCCCGTCATATTTTTTTGTCCCCTTTTTTCCTCCCTCACTCTAAAATATAGCCTTTGGTAATGTTTTAATTGTTTTGAAGCAACATCAAGAAAAAAATGAACTCCGTCAATCGTAACTGGACATGATAAGAAGACCTTTGAAAAAAATTGTGCTACGGGCTACTCGCTACTCGCAATAATACACTAATACCATAATACATAATGAAATAAAAACATTATTATTCTACAACTAATTTCTTTTTTTTCTCAATGAGATAAAAGAAATTATATTTTTAATACTGCTCTGATGCTCGGCTGTTTGAATGTCATTGACCAGAAAAAGACTTAACACCAGGGCATTTCGAGCTTAGGTTTTAGAGCTTGGATGGAAAAAAAATCTCTTGCGAAATTCAGTTCTCGATTCCGTTTCCTAACATCCTCGAGATTCGAGACAGCGATATGCGAGCGAAAAGTATGAGAGGCTTGTTCTAAAACTTTGAAGATTTTTATCGGGGGAAACGAAGTTTTTTTTCGTCATTTCCATACTTGAGTAGCTCAACTCAAACATATGTATACCTATGTACATATGTAGGGATATTAGGTGAAGGGGAGACGGTGAAGATGAAGAAGGAAGAAAAAGGCTACTGAATTTTTTTCAGAGAAAAGGAGGATACGGGTTTGTCGGTTGAGGATTAGCCTGAAATTATTTTAATGTTGGTGGGTAAAACCTACTTTCATACAGAAATGATTTTCCAAATGGCGACTTTTCATAATTGCCATTTTTCCAAACCACGACTTTTTATTATTCACATTTTCCCCACCACTACTTTTTATTATTGTCATTCTTCCAAATTTTTTTTAGTTGCCATTTTTCCAAACCACGACTTTTTATTATTCACATTTTCCCCCACCGCAGCCATTTATTATTGTCACTTTTCCAGATGGCAACTTTTTAACATTGTCATTCATCCAAAAGACAGTTTTTTATTACTGCCATTTTTCCCAACGACAAGTTTTGCCTCTTGTAGATCCTCACCACAACTCTCCATTACTGCCATTTTTTCAAACCACGACTTTTCATTATTGCCACTTTTCCAAATGACAAGATGTTTCTATCGTAAATCCTGTAAACGGCAGTTCAAGCATATTGCCATATTTTCACATTTACACGCCTTAAACTACTCTTACAGCACTGCATCAAAATGCCCATATCATGTACATAAATTAGATCTAAATCCGTCGGCTGCAGGAAAGTTACTAGCTTCCAACCAACAATCCTTTCCCCAAATCCATTTCTGCCAGGTTCGTCTCGTCCCATTTTCAAAAACCATAATACCATAATTAACTCCTTAACTCCTTCTCTCTCTCTCTCTCTTTCACTGACCATAATCTCATTTCTCGATCACACACTTCATACTTCACACATATGGAATCACAGAGAAGTTCACGGATTTTCGGTATTTTGAGCACACATTAAATATAAATATTTTCTAACCTTATAAAGCCTCCTTTTTTGTTTCGTAACTCACTTATCAAATTTATCAATTCTCCCCGAAGCTCATATAGCTCTCTCTCTCTCTCTCCTTGCCCCATTAATAATAGGGATTCGGCCTCTCTCTTGATGAGAGACGAGAGCATTAGCATTTTTCTTCCTCTCGAGATCTCATCTCTTTCTCCCATTTTTTATAATTTGAAAAGAAAAAAAACTTAAACTTAATGCTATAAGCCTATTATTTTTTTCGAATGGACGTCAAACTTCGACTTCGACTTCGACGTCGAAGTGGAAATCAGTTTTCTCAACATTAACATTTCTTTTTTTCTTCCTCGCTATTTATAAACTCATTCTGATAATGAAATTTTTTTCTTCAAAAGATAAGCTTAATTTCCTTTCATGAAGTACATTTTTCAGATTTTCACGGAAATTAATCGACTCTCGGCTATATGTGAATAACATATAGCGAAGTATTTCCCTTAATCTCGGGTACAATGTGAAAACTGCCGAGTACATATTTGCATTTTTTGCATTTTGCGAAATAAATGATAAGCTAGATTGTATAAGTAGAAGCTATGGAATGAAAAAAACAATTCAAGAAGAAAAAATGAACAATTATACCATATTTTTTTCAAAGTTAAACTCCAACTCCAATTATAAATCTCCTAATGCCTAATGGTTATAATGATGAAGCCGAAGAAAAAGTTCTAGCAGGAATTAATTGACAAAGTGAAAAGGCTTGTTTGCATATTTAAATTAAGTGTAATCGAGGAAAAAATTGCGCAAAAAATTGATTGTTGGAGGAGAAAAAATAGTTTTTATGAGGTGCAAAATTTTTTTTTGAAAAAAGGGAGAAATTCATGTGAAGCTTTTGTAATGAGGTGTAGAAATGTTGAAGAAAAATGCATTACTCATGTCATCAGTCAACTAAGGAATTGATAATTGATAGGAAAAAAGGTTATCTTTTTCTAAGAAAAAAATGCACTTTTTTCTGATTCATTTAAATCATTTTTCTTCTGAGAATGAGTAAAAAAAGATGGCAAAATATGTATTTATATGGATGAAAATATTTATGTATATGAGGGATTGGCACTTCCGGCAGAAGCGAGCAAATAATGTGTGATGCCAATCACGGTCGCATTCGCGGAAATTTTTGCAAATTGTGGAAACATACCAACATACATATACCGATCACCGTGTGCTGATTGTGAACATAGTAATTGTTATTATAATTTTCGTTTTATCGAATACGACAGTTTGTTTCAGCCTGATGTTGAGCTTAGTCCAGTTTTGATATCAGCAAAAAAAACCTGTCTATTTCCTTGAAAGACATAAAAAACGCCTTGTTTCCAATCAGTAATCGGTGATTGGTATGTCATTCCAAAAAATATGAGTGATTAGTGATTGCCGATTGCTGCCAAAAAAATTGCAACAGAAAATAGTATAAAAAAATTAATAGGAAACTAACGACTTTGACTTTGCCAATGCGATGTCAAATTATTGCCAATTTTTAAATTGTTTGAAAACAATGTGAAACACCGTGTGTAATTTCATTGTAACATATATTTTTACTACAATACCCCAACCAATTTGAATTTTTTTTTGTTGCCTGGCTTTTAACGCAGTTCAATTTCAGAATTTACTTTGGTAGGTAAAATCGTGCAAAATTGAATTTTGGTATATTTGAATGCCGGTATATTTACCAGCTTCCAGTTTTTTCCCAGATTACAGAACTAGGAAATATGCATGCATTTAAAATGATTGTAGAAAGAGGCACATAAAATACTTTCAGATTTTCGAAAATTTAGTGTTTTCTAATTATGAAATGACAAAATAAACTACTTTCAGCTCAATCTGGGGAATTTAGTATAAAAAAAGAATTTCATCCGATACAGATCGAAATGCATATTCGCATGCGTGTGTGGGTTGTGATAACCTCAGAATTCCAAGCTTATCACTCTCAGCTTCACAAACCTTAAAAAAGTTAGGCCTGTAAACCTTTCTGTGAAACGGCCGTGATGACCATCCTGGCATGATAAGGGTTTGCTAATCTTCCCCCACAATCCAATATTGTAGAATTTCTTCTCGACATCATACCTTCATCGATCCCGATACTTTTTAAAACTCATTCTTCGTAAATCATTTTTCACGCTCGAAGCGATCCCCTGTCAGTGCAGTGACAGGCCTACTTGATTTCTTAATCAAGTCTTCTAATATCCGTCGTAATTTCTCAATTACCTTATCACCCCCATCATTATCATCATCATGAGGTCTTTGAAAGCTGAAAGAACTGACCCGCATAAATCATCGAGATACGTATCGATCACCACTTGAATACCTGGCCAAAAGCCCATTCTCCACGGTTGGCGCGGAAAGGAAGCCATTTGGCACTGGTTTAATTACCCATTCATTCTCATACTCATTCTCACTTTTTAAAATAGTTGAATGCGCATATTTTAATTTCATTAATGCTATAACAGGGTTGTAATGGTTTTTCTTCTTTTTCTCTTGTTTTGAACAAGTTTTGTTTTTTCGTACATTAGTACATGCTAAATATTGTGCGTAGCTGAAACAGAGCGGAGGAATTTATAGCTTTAGTCAAAAACCAGTAAAAATTATTAGTCAGTAAGGGGAAAATCATCAGGGAAGGCTGACCCATCCAATTCAAACGACTACTTTCTTCGCTGGCATTGTTATTGATGTCTCACCTAAAATCTCGACCCATTCCCCAATTTCCGTGGGCAACACAGATGAGGCGGTAAATCATTGTCCAAAGTCATTAAAATACAATAGTTTCAAGGTAAGTCATGGTAATGTAAAAATACATTACATCATTAGTCTCACATAACCCCAGCCATTTCACTCCTACTGTCCTTCACATGGCATCCGAGTTTTTCGCTCACGGAGGCTTTCTTCGAGTCCAAAGGTATTATTTACCGTGGATATTACCAGCATCTACCAATTTTAGCCTCCGCTCCCGGATCAAATCTTCAAAAAATAACCATAAATTCACCTCAAACTCCACAAATTTCATCCCAGCTACGTACCCAACCTAGACATTACCACATATCCGGAATTTCTCTATTTCTCATTTTCTGAATGAACCTGCTTCCATACATATGTACAATACACAATATACAAGGTTTTGTATGAATCAAGGCTTTTGTTCCTCTCACGCGTAAAAAAATTTCTCAGCTCGCCGCCGTGATTTTCTAACTCACACAAACCCACACACATCCACGATCCACATTTTTCAACATTCCTCGCAATAAATACCTGAAGAAAAAAGGTGGATTTTTTCCCCTTATCCTGGAGTCTCTGGAGGAAATGGAACGAGTTTTCCTGTCTCCCAGTCTCACAGCCTCACAGCCTCTGTCTCTGGATTTTGCAGCCAAGAAATAAAAAAATATCCTTAATAAATATTTCATCATGAACTCAGATACATTTCATTCAAGTGTACTTTTCAGCCTCATTCTGGAAGGAATTAACATGTTTCATTGTATTATATTGCATTGCATGGCTTCGGATTCCTGGATTCCTGGATTCATGGATTGCACTAATTTTTTTCTGAGCTGAGATAGGCTTATTGAGCAATTAAAATAAATTTCCTTTTTTCTCAGTTTCTGAGTAGGTTAAGAGCCAGGGGCGAGACGAGTGATGAGGAGAAGAGTGGCTTTGGGAGCCGGGCCACAGATAAGCCCTGATTACGGGATGGCTGGAAGATGGGAGATGAGAGATGGATCTTACCTGGCATTGCACTTGGACTTCCAGGCACCAGCTCATATCAGCTCCTAGCTCTGAGTGCTGAGTCTGCGAGTTGGGACTGACTGAGATTCAGATTCAAATTGGGAGAAACGGATGGATTCGATGGATCGGATGGTTTGGATATGGATATGGATGGAAGGAGATGCTGCTGAGAAGTCGGATGTAAAAAGAAGGGTGGAAAATTGGGGGTGAGATTTGTTTTTTTTTTGAAGCAGAGATGTCTGTCTGCACATGCACACATAATATGGCCTACATTCCGATTGAGAAATTTATTTGAATTTTTTTCGGATTATGGATGATCTACATGAAATCACTTTTTTTGTTTCTGATTCCGTAACTTGAAATAATTATGGTTATTTTCAGTTTTGCAAATTTTAGTGATGTTTTTGTTGGACGCGTGCCAAATTGAAGGGGGCGGGGGAACCGTTGCAAAGCTCCACGAAATGAGGTTGAAATTCGAAATTCGACGGCATTCAGCAGATTCCTTGGGTAGGAGTCAGGCAGACTGGGCTTTTTCCCTCTATGTTAAAACTAGGATGCTGTACCTTAAATTTAATACGGGACAGCTGCATGCTGTACCTTAAGAAAAAT
>JAHZMY010003614.1:0-22547 GCA_027743915.1 Seira sanloemensis
TGGCCTTGTGCTTCATTCGTATCGGAACTTTCCATCATCTCATTTGACTCGACTTTGTCACACACGCGCTTCATCAAGTTGTCGAGGAAGCGGCTCCCGAAGGCCGGTGGTTCGATCACTGTGGTGCAGTCCATAATGCTGATGCTGGGTGCGGTGAAGTTGACATCTGTTCCGAAAAACACTCCCGGATCCATACTGTCATCCTCGGAAGGAGCAGCAATTACAGCCTCCGGCTTCTGGATTTGCAGGGACTCATCAGCCTTGGGCATAATTGTGGGTAAATCAAAGGCTGGAGCCACTTTGACGTCTTCGGGGGGTTCCACCTGATTCAGTGCCGACGGGCAGATTAGTTTCACACTCTTCACATCCATGGCGGAATGCTCGGTGCCCTCAATATGCCTCATGATGTTCTCGAATCGGAGCTGAAAGTAGTAGCAGTCGTTACACAAGAATCCTGAGAGGTCTTTACACTCCTTATCTGTGATCGTGTCCGGGACGATTCGAACGCACGATTTCGCCATGCCCTTGTGCTGCTTCGCATGGTTCTGGAGTGACTTGAGCTGACAGTAGGTCAGCCCGCACTCGGCGCATTCGTAGCGGTACTCTCCCGTGTGACTTGTCAAATGGTCGTAAAAGTCGACAATCGAGTCATGCCTATCGTCGCAATAGAGGCAGGGCCAGATTGGATGCTGGTTCTCGTCTAAGACGATCTCCAGCAGTTGCGGACTTTCCGAGGTGTTCAGTTCAATCAGCCCTTCAAAAGTCTCCGGCATGAGTCGGGCCTGCGGGATGTGGCATGGATAGTGCTTGTTCACATAGTGCTTCACAATGTTCTTTCCGGAGTAGTTGCACTGCTCGCATTTGTGGACGTCCTTGCGCGTGTCATCCTCCACAGGTTCGACCTTAACGTCAGGATCGAGTTTCATTGGTGGGAGGTCTTCAACAGACTCTCTTGGAGAAGGCGGAGGAATCATAACAGGAGGAATGGGAGGAGGCGGAGTAGCATTTAAAGGGTGATTTGTACCAGGGGCAGCCTCAACTCGACCTTGAATCTCAGGTTCACTCGACTTTTCCCCGGTTGGAGCAGTCGGTGGAGGTCTTTGTATTTGTGTTTCTACGGACGAGGGCTCGTTCTGATTTGAGGCTGGTGTACGATCCGCATCTTGCAATGTAGAGACGAATGGTGATGGTGGTGGTGGTGGTGGTAGGTTAATACTTTGAGATGGAGCAATAATAATAGACGGACCGGCTGTGTGACTATCGTTATTGCTGAGATGACTGGGCTTTTGCACCTTTTCTGTAATGGTTATGTTAGCACTACTCTGTGTAGACTGTTCGATATTGGCTGCAGTAGGCCCAGCTGAGCAGCTCATGTCATCAGTCGAATTACCCGCTTGTGGAAGAGTCTGAGTCTCACTCTGACAAGAATTCAAGTCGATAGGAGCACCAGCACTGCTGTTATCTAAAGGTTCCGGCGCCGTTGAAGCGTTGAGTGAAGACACGACATTGTTCCCCAATGGGGAGGCAACGGGTGGCAGCACGGAGTTTCCTGACCTCCGTGTTTTCCTCATGGGTAACTGACACTTGTTCACAATCATCTCGAAGCTGAGGTCGTCAGCGACGTCATTCTCATCTATTGTGAGTGAGAGCTCCTCATCCTTGACAAATACTGTGCCGACCTGATCATCCGAGTCGCCGACTGCGTCGAGCGCGTTGAACACGTCCAGGTCCATCGCGTCCTCAGTCTGGCCATCCATGTCGGCGACAGTGTCGTGGTCCAAGTCTTCAATGAAGTCGGCAAGCTGGCTCGCCACGTTAGAAGGGTCACTGCTTGTCATGCCGAAGAAAGCCTCGGTGGGGTTGAGGAAAGGATCCTGCTCCATGAAGTGCTCCCGTTTCATCTGCTGCGCCAGTTCCGCCTTGATCGCTGCTGGAGACTGGGTCGCTACACCGGCGGCTTCAGCTCGCTCTTGCTTAACCTTGCGCAGGTCAGCTTGGACAACGGTGTCCCTCGCCCCAACGCGGACTCTCGTTGTGCGCCTTAACATCGTCCCACTTGTCTTCCCTTTGCGGGTGTCATTGTCCTGCGTCACATTATCCCACTCACCGACGAGCGCCAAAGTCGAGCGAAGATTCTTTTTCATGGCGGCTTGGGCGCGTGTTACGGGACCTACCTTCGCCTTCTTGCCGCGCTTTCGCAACACTACTTTGCGTTTCACCTTCTTCTTGCGACCGCGACGAGGAGGTGCCGGTGCAAATAAAGGCTCGGGATTTATGGTGCTGTTTGAATCGCTATCTTCGGGGACGGTTTCAACGGTCTCCTCTTGGGCCTTCTTTGGTGATGCCTTTCGGCCCTTCTTCACAGGTTCTTTTGGAGGCCTTCCACGTCTCCGGGGATTAGTCTCCTGGGAGTCTTCGGCAGTCTTCGGTGGAGCCGATGATAAGGCCGAGGAGGAGGACGCCATGTCATCGCTCGCTACGGAGGCGGGTGCTTCGTTTGAGTCGTTATTTTCCGAGGACTCGTCCTGGCCTCCTCGCTATAGATGAAAATAATTACGAAGGTATTAATAGATATCAGTTCCATTAGTTAACAGTGATAGCGCCTATCTTACTGTAACAAGAATGAATGACTTACAGTGCACCGGCGGGGTCCAAGAGGCAGCATAGTGTCAAACCTCATTTCCTTCAAGGCGTCATGCAACTTTTCCAAGGATGAGCGTCGCTTGGTATTTCTCTTCTTTTCCCTGCTCCTTCCCCTCTCTTGCTGATCTTCATCCGGTGGACCCTTGTCCTTATCTAGTTCTTCAGCCTTATCTGGAGCTGTAGTCTTCTCCTCATTTGACTTACTACTGGCAGAGCTAATCCCTGATTTAATCTTGAAGAAGATTTCCTTCAGCTTATCCTCGTTTGTTAGAAAGTCTTGATCTGCTTCGGCCACGGAGCTGGCGAGAAACTGCCTTAGAAAATTCAAGGTCGCCGGATCCGGGTCCGCGTCTGTAGAACTACTTGAGGATGGCTTTGCAGTCGTTGATTTTGAAGACGTGGCCTACAAAAGTAAGTAGAAATTGTAAATCAAAGTTATCAACTTACTTATATCCGTCAGTGTCAGGTATCGGTAGCTAATAGAATCGGTAGAAAATAATCCCAATCAATCTTATATGAAAATCTTTTCACAATGTACATAGACATAACAATCTCCAAAAAATATTAAAAGCAATATAGAAAAAATTGTCGGAAAAACTGGTTCTGTGAGACTGGAGTTTTGATTCCGTTTAAAAAAATGCAAATGCTACGTGCTTACGTCAAAAGCAAACTGAATATTGCAAGAGGTATGCGTAATGAAATATTAGCCATGATACAATAGCCCCTTAATTAAAAATAGGCAATTCTCCAAAAAATGATTGCTTACCGCCTCGCTCTCATCCCCCCTGTTGTCCACATCAGTCACTTGGGACAAGGCAGGTTCCGGACTCGCCGGAGGTGACATGCACACGTCCTTCTCAACATTGTCAACAGGAATCACCTCATCCACTTTGGGCTTTGGCTTCCTCGGGATCTTGAATCCACTCAGCTTATTCACCGGCTCTGGCAGGACCACGGACGCCTTCCCCTTCGACTTCGGGGAACTACTTTGTGGCGGCTTCGGACTCGTTGACTTCTTACTCTTTGATTTCTCCGCCTTCTCAACCCTTTCAGACTTTTTACGCGATGACTTGTCACCCCCGTCTTTCCCCGTTGTTTTACCCTCTGCAGACGACGACGACGACGAAGGTTTTGAAGGTGACCTCGACCTGTCCTTGGTCTTATTCTTGTCCCCGTGCTTAGAACTCTTGTCACTTTCAGTCTTATTGCTGTGAGATCTGGACTCCTCCTTCTCTTTTCGGGTGGGGGACTTGCTTTTCTCCTTGCTGCTACCAGGCTCCGGCTCGTTATCGCAGGAGGCCAAGGCGTCTTCGAAAGAGCCGCTCTGCTTTTTCCCAGGCGGAGGTCGGCCCAGCCTGTGGAAGCCTTCCTTTTCAATCTGCTTCCGGAACTCTTGAAGTTTGGATGGCTTATTCGTAACATGTCGAGCGGCCTCTTGCTGCCTCACGCGTTCCCGCTTCTCCTCCAAGCTTCGTTTCTCCTGGTCCACCCGATGCTTGTACCTCGGGTCGTTCGCAGATATCTTCAGAACATTACCAGCATCTGTGGTATTCGGTCTGCGAATCGAGTTAGATGATTGTGGTGGAGACGGTTGGAGGGTGACCCTCGCCACGGGCGGATGTTGAGGATAACCCTGTTTCCCCATCCGGTTGAGGCGGGGATCATGACTCGGAGAATTACCTCCAGGGCTTGTCGGACCCGGAGATGTTGGACCAGACAGTGTCTGATTCGAACTGGTGGAGGTTGCGGGCCTCCGTGTGAAACACTGTTTTGCGAGCCGAGCACTGATTTGTCTCACTTTATCTGGGTCGTCCGTGCTATTGGCATTGTACCCATGCCCTGTGTGTCCGTAGGAGTCCACTGGCGACAGTGGATGCATGGGCCTTGGCGCTGGAGGCATTTGCGGAGGTGGTATGTGGTACTGCACAGGCGCTGGAGGCATTTCATGGCGTGCGAAGCTATTCACCGGTGGCCCCGGCGGGGCTTTTGGGGGCGGTTGCTGGAAGCCCATTGATCTCTGCATCCCTTGAGGCAAGGGCTGTGAAGGCGCATGTGGTGGCGGACTCTGGTAAGACATTGCCGGCGTGGGAAGTAGTCCCGGACCGGGGTTGAATGGCACATGCTGCCCATACCCATAGCCAGGTCTGGGCGGGGGCGGATGTGCCATATGCATCGGAGGAGGATGAGGCGGTGGTGGCTGGTGGGTAAATGGTGGCCGCACGCCGGGAAAACTATCCCGATGGCCTAGTCCCTGACTTGGCATATCCCGCGCCCTATCACGACCTCCAAAGTCATCTCTATTATCATGCCCTCGTGTCTCAGATTTCGGCCTCCTATCCACAAACTTGTTCAACTGCTGCGTGTACTTTTCGTGCCTCGCCCGTGCCTCAGAATGGGAGCGGTGCCATTCGTCATCACGGTGGGACTCGCGAGGTCGTCGATCGTAGCCCATACCGCCACCGGCGTCCCAGTTTTGCCTGTTGTCCATACCATGTTGCCGTGAGTGTGGCTCATTCATGTTGTTGGGACTCTGCTCAGGTTGGTCCAGCATCCAGGAGGGCTGCTTCACATTCCGCGCGGGTCGTGGTGGCTCTTGTGGATTTGGATCGAGGAAGTAGGCTTCATTCCTATAGAAAGGGTCTTGGTCTGGGCCGAAGCTCTGGTTGTGGTTCATGCGGCTGTCGTAACCATCTCGGTGGTGATGCTGCGGCGGCATACCCCGTCCAATTGGCCCTCGTCCAGAACGCATATTGTTTGAGTCAGTGTCGCCACTCCATCGCCGGTTAGACTGTGGGGGCTGACCACGACCGATGGCGTTCGTCTGGTAGTAGCCGCCACGACGCATGTCCACATCTTGGTATGGCTCACGTCGTGTGTACGTTGCTTCGTGTAAAGGCTTCCCCCATTCGTCCACTTCTGGTGAGTTGTCTGTACAAAAATAATTTCATAATTTTGTAATGAAAAAAATCTTTCCACTGAGGTAAACACATTATTTTCGGGATCTGCTTAATCACCTCCTCCAATAGTAAAGTCGACTTCTACTACGCGGTGAGCATCATGTGACGAGACTAACGGGATATGACTGGCAGCGCTCTCCGATGAGGAGCCCATGGGCCCAGGAGAAGGACTTCGGGGTCGGTCGTCATCCCCAAATTCATCAATATCCTGGTCAACGGATCGTCGTCGGTTACCCGGAAGCTGGAAAGAAGGTAACAATCATTATTAATTCTCATAATGCAACATTTTTTTGTACATAAAGCATGGAGAAATTCGTGTACAACATTTACCTCAGATGTCATCGGATTGACACGGATCATTTCATGAATTTTATCAATGAACGATCGAATCTGATCCGGCCCATGGTTGCTAGGAAAAATAATATAGACAGGAGATTATTTTAGTAACATTTAGTATCAATTCTGGTTGCTTCTGCGTTTTCATAGCAGTCTACGTACTCATCGGCCAGCACATCCTCCATGACATTGAGGTACAGCTTGATCTCGCTGATCTCCTCGCGCATCTCCAACACCTTGCCTGACTTTTGAATAGTCTCAAGGCGTCGTTTGAGGTAGGGCTTGAAACCCCGAAACTGCTGGATTAGTTCAATCATGCTGTTTGCATTATTTGCATCCGCGAATCCTAAATGAAAAGATACAAAATGCATTGTAATTTTAGCCACGTATTCAACACCACCTTCCAAAAGTTGACTCAGAACACATTCGTTTTCTTTAAAACCATCATCAATGTACCATACTAACATGTAAAAAAGAAATCTTGATGACGTAATTGACATTAAATCATTATGAAGTATAATAAACCCCAATGGCCTTAGTAGTAGCATTTCGCAAGAGAGGTACAATTAACCTGATGCAGTTAATTTTAAGTACGGGTAATTCAACTCAATCAGCTCCAAAGGAAAAGCATAGTGTATCAATCAACGTTTGTTTTTCGTATTATAGTGAGACTAGAAGTAAGTAAATGCCATCAAAATTCCGAGTTTTTACAGCACGCTGTCTTCCCAAAATTATAGTTATATGAATTCGCTGAAGGGTTCGAACCGAAATAGATTCGACAGAAATACACATAGTTTTCAGTGGAACAAATCCATTATAACTTAGCCATGCTTAACTTGTCGAAAGTGGGAAAAAGTGAATTAAATCCAACATCAGAAAAGAAGCAAAGTTGTACTTTGGCCCACACCAAATGCAAATCTTCAAAGTTTTAATAGCACCACCACCACCACAACCCACCACCCTTTCAAATACAAATCATATATAAAATCAGAAAGGAAAATATTCACCCCTTCTAGAAAAGGACGACGAGGCGTCGAAAGGGAATCCGAAGTGCTGCCCTCGGTGCATTTCTTTTAACTAAAGGGCGGTGCAAAGACCGTGTCTCTCATAAAATAAAATTATGATGATGGCATTGCCAAAACAAGATCTGAAAAACGGGTAGCAAACAAACAAAAAAACATCCTTGATTAAACGAGTGCGTTCGTATTCTCCAAATCACAAGACAAGGGAAATAAAAAAAATTAAGAACAATTTTTGTCACACGGTAGACGTTAACTGCGTGTAGTAATGTACAAGAGTGATACAAAAAACCAAAGGTTACATGCATGTGTCATTTAACATCATTTATTATTTTTCTATTTTTGAATGTAGTTAGGTAAGAGGACACTTTTGGAAATTGGAAACATTCTCTTTTCGCTTACATAAGATATTCTCCATTAACAGTGGCGTTGATACGAATCGGAATCTTGATGTTGGAGAGGGGTCTCCCCACACACATTTACATGGATTCCGAATGGCTCGCACCACTTCGCGAAGGCAAACTCACAGGATCAACTAACTTCCGTCGAACCATTTTTGCACTGGTCCTGGCAGCAACGTTCTTCAACTTGTTTAAAAGATGAACATTTAAATACACATATATAATGCTCGGTGTCCTCTCAACTACACGACTGAACACAACTTTGTCTCCAGAAGAGAGGTCTCTTGACCTTAAGGTCACTAACTGTGAGGTTGAGTGGGCTACTTTAAACTTACATAATGACTGACAATTCACTAGTTGCTAATAATTATCATGTTAACAATTGACTGTAGGTAAAGTTGACTGTTCCTCTTGGTTTATGGCTCGTAACAGGCATTTCACAGGGCATTTGGGGGCTTACAAAGTGTTGACTTGCTCGAGTTTGGGGGGGCAGTGGAGTCGTCACCGTGACTTTTGAGGGGTGCACTAGCTTCAGAGATTAACGGATCCACTTTAACTTGACTCTTTAAATGCCTAAGAGTTTTCTTAATGGTTTATTACGAGTCCAGTTTCAGTGATTGCAATTGTCTATTTACCAAGATGTTTACAGAGTTCGAGTTTATCGCTGCCGCTTGACCAAGGCCTGGATAGTTTTATTGGCTGAGAGTCGTGAGAGGATGTGGGCCATGTGGCTTTTGAAAGGGAGACCTCAGCACAGCGTATGACAAGGATGTGTGAAAAGGATCGCAGAAAAAATCCCACACATTTTGTTTGCAGGCTTTTTTACCCATTTCCACATTGCGACTGCGACATGTCGAGTTGACATTTACATGGGACAATGCATTCAGTAAATGTCAAATAATACAAGAAAAATTGCAGTCTTAAAAATATAGAAACTGATATTTTTGTCAATACTTATTGATCATTGTCAATGTCATGTTCGAGCCTGTCGATTTTGTTTGCACGTGGTTTTATGCATCAAGAGCACATCATTACCGCTACATCATAACTGGGCCCGGCAAAATATTTCAAATTGATTCGTCTAAATATGTAATGTATGATGTAGCTGTCTTTTCATTCAATTGTTTTTTAATTGTTTTTTTTTGTTCTGTAGGTATTTAAAAAATATGCTGTAGGGTGCGTTTTTATAACATCTCTCGCTTGTTTCTCGTTGATGGGTTCGAGTCTAGTTGACGGCATACGATAAAAGTTTGCTCTGCTCTACTGCAGTCGGGAAAATCTTGTTTCTCGAGAAAACCATAGAGTACAAAGGAAATATATATGCACATACCTACCAGATTGCCTACGTGACAAAATGACCTTATAAAAGACATTGCATTTCTCGTGATTTGCAGTGAGAAGGAGTCAAAGAGAAGAAGGAAAAATGTAATACATGCAGAGCAGTCAGGCCAGATAGATGCTTCCACAAGATTAAGATTATTATGAAGATACAATGTATATTTTTTTACAGTGGCGAAAGAGTCAGTCAGTATTACGAAGGAAGAGAAAGGGAGATGCGTTCCGGTCGTAAATCCGCAGCCTTTTGGGAATGTTGAATGTGTAGTTATTAAAAAACTGACTGCAATTCCAACGAATCAATGCCAAGTGAGATACAAAGTACATATATGCAGCTCGTATGGTCTCAGGAAGCGTTGTATTCAAAGACTTTTGGAAATGAATGCAGTTGGGTAAGGTAAAAGCTAGATTCGCTTTGTTCTGAGAGGAAAGCCGGAAATAGACAACGTCTCAAAATATGTTGCTAATTGAGTATTTCCATAATGTTATGTACCTATGTATTATTACTATTGTTGAGCATTTGAAAGGGAAGTCGGAGGAATGCTATTACATAGTATCATATTAGAATTTTGATATCTCAGACTGATTGACGACGAAAGGGCGATGGAAACTTCTTGGGTATATATTTTGACAAAAGTCATATTCAAAAGAGAGACATTTCCCACTTTAAATACTTGACGAAATTATGCAAAAATTGAGACCTATCTTTGGTTATTACAAATGTATGCATTTAATTCAAAATGGAATGGAGAATGAACATATTGAGTTGCGCCCAAAATTCGCCCAAATTTGGACCTTCGCCTGGATGATTGTTATACTGAAACCTGAATGTTTTTAAATACTTTAATACTTCCAGTTGCATTACATTTTTTTAAAAAATATTACATCACAAAAGTTAGTAAATGCTTCACGGGCTAATCCTGCCCTTACCTACGCATAAGGACCCCCTTTCCACCATGCTGCATTAACAATTAAATAGTTGATTTCCACAGTTTACCAACAGCTCTAAATTGACTAATTATGTATGCCTCGAAAGAGAAAATCCTAAATTAAAATCGAGACATGAAACTGTATTCACCTAGATACTATTTTTTTTATCTGAATGCAGACTGGACTTGAATGCGCGATGGAACTCGAAACCGTAAAAACTAAACTTTAATTTGAGTTTTCTGTAGAAGGGTACAAGTTAGCAATAGTAGAAATTAAAGGCGTATCTTAAACTTTTGTTGTTACTTTCCTGGGTTTGATTTTTACGTTTGGTTTTTACAAGCCTTATCGTTTAATGCATTATGATTCTTGCTAAAAGCACTTCGAAAATTATGCAAGCACATACCACATACATAATATTACGCAACACAGTAGAAGGGCCATGTGGAGTATGCAAATAATTTGAATGGGTTCTCAAAGCTATTTGAATAAGCTCCAGTCATGAAATATTAAGCCGAAGGAAACGACGAAAAGTCCTTTTGCTTATCAATTCTCCATTGCTTTTCTTTTCGATTCAGGTACTCAACTACGCGTTGCATTCATCATCTCATTTTCCTTCTTTCAGACCCTTGCACTTTGCCTTACATACAACAAACAAGCCTCGTATTTTGTGAAGTAATTCAATCCGTGTATCACCGTAAAATATCATTTCTTCCCATCCCCTGGCATCGTGCTCATCTAAAGTCTACTCTAGTATTTGAGTTGTGGAACCATGGTTCATGAAATTTTATGATGGATGATTTGCAAATCACATAATGCATGATACGTAATTGTAAATTATATTCACCAATAAATGGCAATGAATCCAGTCAAAGTTGAATAGCAACGTAAGTATACAATTTACATGAAGGCAAAAATTCGGAGAAAAAATGCCATTTCATAATTGGGCATTGACTTACACTTTCTAAGAACAAAAAGCTATTGTCAACGTGCAAGGTGAATTACTCCACAGAGCATTAAACTAACGATGAAATGCACACATAACTTGCTTTCGCAAGAATTTTATTACCACATTAAAAGTTTCGCTGTAAGATTTCGGGCAGTGGCTCCGATTAATTGCTGCTAGAACTCCGAGCAGACACCATACGTACCTTTCTCAAGCAACCACTTTTCAGAAACGTTTTGCATGAAACTGTTCAGAAACACTGAAAAAAACCTGATAAAATATAAAATTCCGACTTTGCCCCAACTCCAATAAAAATATATCAAATTGATTTCTTAGCCAATTTAATTCATCAACGATCAATATGGGATTGAATGATGTTGACCAAACTGAGCCAGTCTTTTATGGTAAGATTGTTACAAGAGATGGCTTCGTTTGAACTTTGTTTGAAAAATTTGATAAGTATTTTTTTCATTTTGTGGATAAAATGCTTTAATATCATTGAATCTTTCTTCGAATACAGTGTACAGGCAACCGGATCCGGACAGCGAGTACGACAGTGACGTGTCCTCCGTGCCCGACTCGATGGAGCTATACACAATCACAGAAGAGGAAGAGGATGAGGAGCACGATGTGGAGGATGAGGATGACGAGCCAGTAGATCTTCAACAAGTTTTCGACCAAATACCCATATGGCTGCCAAAGATAGAACCGACCTCACTTCTTTTCACCGTCTCCCCTCAGTATCTACCTCCGATTTGGAGGCCCGAGCTGCATGTTCCATTCCCATACCCGGTGATGGCTTCAGTTCCAGACATTCCCTATCATCTTTTTCTTGCGTTTGCGGACCCAATTATTGTTCCAAAACCTGAGGAAGACGAGGAGGAAGAAGAAAGAGAATGGGATGAGGAGGAGAATGAAAGCGGGGAGGAGGAAGAAAGAGAATGGGATGAGGAGGACGAAGAAGACTATGAAGTGGAAGGAGAAGACTATGAGGAGGATGAAGAAGAAGCAGAAGTGGAGAACGATTCAACGGAGGGAGGCGGAGACTCAATGAAAGTCGAGGTGGAGGTGGATGCTGATGTGGACTGAGTTTGGACCCAGGCCTGAATATTGACCTTGGATTTGACGCCGAAATGTTTTACTTTTTTGAGCATGTTTGGTTTGCTTGCTTTTATGATTGTAAGAATTTTTATAGATCCTTCATATAAAGATTTATGTATGTAATTTTTTCGCGTTTAGTATTTTTAATAGATATTATGAAATTGTACCCTCTATTCTCTATGAAATGTTTGGATGTTGTATTGCTGAAGAGTTTTGTCCTTGTTTTACCTGTATTGCTTTAACTTCTAACGACCCGTGTGAAATCAATCTCTTAATTACTTGTTTTTGCCTGCGCGATTTTTCTTTCCTTGTGAAATTTTTATAAGTTTGTCTTGTCCTGAATAACTTGCATGCATTATATGAATTTGAACCATGCGCATTATACTTGTGTGAAAGTTGATGAATTTATTATTATTTTACAATTTTTTTGAATAAAATTTGTATTTTGAAATGTTTACTGCTCGTTTAATTTATCTAATATACACATACGTAGATTCTAGGTTTTGTATCGGACGAACTTGCATTTTTTGCCTTTCTATCGACATACTATCATTAAACCATCCAGATTGAGGATTGGTGGCTTAGCCATCTCACACCCAAATCACTTCATGAATGAATGCATGGAAAAAGCTCTTGTGGAAAGATATATAAATTAAATGTGTACCTTTTTATGCAGGAGAAAAAACCCCGTTTTATGCGCCAGTCATACAATATATTTTTAACAGTTGGATCTCCCAACCATAGACACAAATATTGGGCCGATACCGTTAATAAAAGAATGCTGCACATGATATCATTTACAATCATTTAATTAAGGCGACCTATTAATGAGCCATAGCAACAATGGGAGGAGGATGTAGAAAAGTTGACAAGATTCCGCAAGTTGGGAGACTAGAAATACATATGTCAGATTAACTCTAATGACACTATGCTACCGTTGCATGTTCTTAATACATTTTTTCTCCAAAATATTAGTAAAAAATATGCTGATGAACAATCTAATGAATATAGTCATTAATTTAAAATGCTTTAAAGATACAAATATAGCATCATACATTTACACTATTTAAAAGCCAAGTAATCTTGGATTTCTTTAAATTAAAAAAAAACAGTTGAAATGAACTCTTAACAGGTCATTTTAAATGTAAATTAAGTGCATCTCAAGTTGCCCCGGGCTTATAGCCATACATATACATATAGTCCACGTTAGTTCCCCAATGCAGTCTGCCTTCTCAATCCATTTTCCATGCGGCTCTGAATCGATCAAACAATCTTACATCACTTAAGAGAGCCAAAATCAGCAAAAATGCCCTTCGACACTCGACAGGTCCTTCAAGGAGTCTTGTTTGCACTTTCAATTTCCTCTTCTCCCTGAACGACGAGTGGGACTGATAAAGAGCTTGGAGAAAAATTCATTCAAAGACATTTTGAAATCCCCCGCAGTGTTTGGAAAATACATATTTTATACCTTCTTCAGAAGTTTCTCGTTTTTGTAAACTCGTGAAAGTCGAGTGAAACCTGATGTGGTTTAAGTCTCAAATACTTTTAAATGAGCATTCTCTCAAATAAAAAAGATGTTTCGACTCCGAACTGCTGCGTCGTTAGCTGCGATCAAGAGGAAATCTCAGAAGAAGCAACCGAGAAAATTACGCAAGCGAAAGGTAATTTGAATGCATATTATTAATGTTGATCATATCATTGCGGTATTTGTAGCGGTATTTTTTAATATATGGTTTAAAAAATTTGCGGTTGCGATATTCAAAAAACCCTGGCGATACTACCGCGTGCACATTCTTGGATCATATACATACATGTGTGTATATGTGACATTACCTAGAAAATTTCCAAACCCCCTTGAACACAATATGCATTTAAAAGTTCGTCTGATTATTTCCCGTGAAATAGAACTTACTCATCAAGAAATTTCTTTCAATGAAATATCTTTTTTTCTCAAATGTAGAGATATGAAGCAAAAGACAGTCGAGTTATCACAGGCTGTGTCGGATTGGCAATCCGCTTGGGCGAACGAAAGATTACCAACTCTCTTCCATCACGACACAGTTGCTCCTCCCGATGTCGCCATGCGTCCCACTTAAAGGTCCATTGGAAAAAAACTTAAATTCCTAATAATCTCAGTAAACCGAATAAAAATTTACATTAATATTAAATAAATGATTGTATTTATCTGCAAATACTCAACCAAGCAGGGTGGGGTATTATGCTCCTCTCAAGGGAAATCAGACGACTGGATCTCAGAGGACCTGTACAAACGCTTCACCGAGACCGACTCGAGGCCATTATCCCCAGAAAACTACTCCCGGCGCTCCGTCACCCTGCCGAGGTCAAGCAGGCAAGTACATAATATTTAAAGTCCTCTTTTCAAAGAATTTATAATTCTTTTCTGAGTTCTTTCAAATCTGCGATTCTTTTGTATAGTGTCGTATTAGAAAAAGTTCGAAAGTGCGTAACGCCCGAGCCGGACGCGAAGCAATGTCAGTTTCACAACAGACGAGTTCTGATCCTAGACCTGAGGCGGGTCAAGAGTGTGGACGCAATCACACGACAAAATAGCTTGACGACGGGCGAGTCCGCTGACTCGACTTATGGCGACCTGGACTACGACAATAGGAGCTCGTCGGTGAATCGGGACTCGTCCAGCATTTTCCACCACTCCGTATAAACACGCTTCTTTTTGTTTTATTATGATCAAATGTTGAAGATAAAAGCAAGAATTCCATTTCAATCCCAGAAAAAATATATGTACATTTTTGGGGTGGACGTAGATTAGCACACCCACGCAAATGGAGATGAAATTATATATGTAAACCGAAAATTGACGTTGATAAGCGGCAATTGGGGTATGTTCCTGGCGGAAAAGAAGATGGCATCTGGGTACAATCTAGTATAAGTAAAAAGGTTTGTTGCATAATGTTCACATTCAGAGAATAGGTCAAATAATAGAAAAAATATGTAAGATAACGTAATGACTAAACGATTAGGGTTATATGTATGTACATAATATCAGTCGGTATCGAGAAGCGGTGTCTCTGAAAATGCCGCTTTTCATTCTTTGCCCATTCAATTATCTTCAATAACGGGGGATGGTGAGCACGCCCTTCACGTGTCCCGCTTTCGATTAATCTCAAAGTTTGTCTACGAAAATTAAAGGCGTTAATGCAACGTTGCTTTCCATGTCCATCGTTTCATTTTCTAGTGCAAACATTTTTTAAACATTTTTTTAAACATTCATAAAAAATGTGAATGGCTGCGGTGCATTATTTGCAGGATACAAGGAAAATGCATGGTATAGGTAAGTACATGATGGAAAAGTCTGACCTAAAAATATGAGTATGAGTGGCGCAAATTTAGCAGATCACTAATAAACCATGTTTTCGATGGGGCAAACTGAGAAATTAAAATAAAGTCAGCAAAATATTTTTTTAAAAGCAAGTTTGAGGGGATGATAGTTTTCTCTTTTCGTATTATATTATGACGGGATGAATTGTGTCAAATTTACCCAATATAAATTCTTCATTGCTGTTGTTATTGCTCTAAAATTGCGAATTTCAACCTATTTCACTTTACAAAAAAACAGTTTCTTCTGAAGAACAGTGCTCCTTACTGGTAGTAATACGCTTATTTCACTGCCACTGCCATATTTTTCATGATATTTTTTCACTCATTGTATTTTATGATGCTCCTGCCTCACTCTCATTTCTTCTCGCTGACACCCATGCACACCAATGTAAACATTGTTGGAGGGTCATCCTCCAGCGAAAAAAAGAGCTTTAAAAGGGGTCAGTCAATACAAGCCCATGGACTGACTCAGGTGAAAGCTATTTACTCAAGGGGCTCTCTGCTCACTCACTCTCAACTATCCACTTCTTAAGAATCCCACAAAAGTCTCTCGAAACAATGCGTTGTGCTGTGTTTGAAGAGGCCGTTAATGGCAGCCAGCATGCACTTGACTTCAATTCCTCTCTCTTCTTCCTCCCATTATGGATGGAGGTAAGGCACGAGACCTCCATCACCACTTTCACCACCACATATAAATAGCAGCCACCAGCCTAAGCCCTTTTCATCATTCCGCACGCAACTCGGAAAACCACACATCCACTCATCCGCCACCACGAGATACATAGTCTCGGGGAAGACACACGAAACACAAATGATGACACCTTCGAAGAAGAAGGATTCGCAAGGTGCCCTCCTTCCCGAAGACTTCTTGCAGTTTCTCTCGAAAAACTACAAAACGATCAACGACATTGAGAAGAAAGTGGAGCAGTTTCAGAACGACACGTGGACCAACTTTTACAGGAAGCTGGGCTGTCGAAACTGGCGAAATATGAGGCTCTGCTCGACTAAATGTGACTCAGTCGACTCTTGCTTCAGTGACAAGGACATAAAGAAGGTGATTCGTGCGAGGCTCAAGCCCAAGTTCAAGAAGCTCGAGTCGGATGAGAGGATTGACCTTGACGAGGAGCTATTGGAGGCGTTGAAGGGAAAGAAGGAGGCGCACAATGTTGACTTTGCGTATCTCTCCCAAAACTTCCCAATGGTGCAGTTTGCCCCAGAGATTTGCGAGAAGAGAGAAGGCGCCACGGCGGAGGAGGCTTTGTCCATTGAGCGGCTCACGAGAGCCTCACTCAGGTCCACGCTCATTAAGCTGATGGTGGAGGGGAACAAGCTGCCGTTGATTGAGAGAAATGTGTCAAGTCAGAATCAAAGTGCAAGTTCTAATGCTAATAATAATAATCATGGCCGGCCAAAGAGTTCGAAAATGGGGGAGAATTTCCTCACTGAGGCTAGTTCGGAGGAGGAGGACACTTCCTCGGCGACTTTTGTGTCTCGGGATGAGAAGAGAAAGTTGTTTAGGAAGTCAGCGGAGAAGGGAGTCGAGGAACCACGATCACGTCAACTTTTGACTGTAATGAATTGTTTCTTCAAACAAAGTTTGAGAAATGCTACATTTCCTAAGGCAAAGTGACTTGGAAAAATGGGATGTTTAATAGTGACAGGGTTTTTTACTAGGAAGTTAACGATGTTATGATTGATAATTCATAATTGTTATTTTTAACTTTTCAGTTAACCTTGCCTCCATTACATCAATCGGTGCTGACACTCCTGGGTCAAAAATCCGGGGTGAAATCATCCCCCAGAACGATTGGTGGTGGGGATGATGGAGCTTTGGATTCAACGAGCGCCAATAAAGCAAAGGTCAGCTATTTGACTTTAAAGCATCCAACTTTTAAAAAATCATGTAGAATTCAAAGCATAGCAAACCAAATTATATAATGCGACGTTTTCCATCTTTCGTAGAAGCTGAGGCGACACGGTCGCAAGAAAAAGAAGGACGAGGGTAAAGAATCGGAGGAGAAAGAATTAGAGAAGCCTCAGGGTCCCGAGAGCACCTCGAGACACGGCGACCACGACGAGCTGCAAGAGACGCAACTGAGCGTTCTCCGAGGCTCAAATGACGACGACGCTGATGAAGAGGAGGACCTCCTCCAAGAGACATTCTTTGAGGCACCGAGCTACGTCCAAGAAATTAAGAGCTTGCGTGATGTGTTGGATGAACACCTCTGCAAAGAAATATGGAGCCAGAAGGTATGTATGTATGTATATGTAGACTGTAGACATTTTTAATCTTACAGTTTTGTTGAACATGGGTTTGGTTTGAAATTGGAAATTGGAATCAACGATTATTTAGGAGATGGAGAGTTTAAGTGAGGAAATCGAAAAGTTGACGACGGGCCTAAAAAAGTACCAGACTGACTTCAAGGCAAAGTCCCTCTCGATGAAGGAGGATACTTGGCTCGCCTTCCCAAGAACCTGTACAAGAACGAGTGCCTCTTTCGGCATTCCATCGAATTCTGGGGTGTTAAGAGGTTTGCAATTTACTGTTGAAATATCATTAAAGCATATCATTAAAGTTGCTATATTTCATGGGAGATGATCATAGAATAAAATCAACTAGATTTGAAGCCTGTGGACTACTTGCGAAGCTACGTGAGCATTGCGGAGCCTCGCAAGCACCTGTACAACTTGATCTACCAGCGCTACCGCATTCTTGAAAATCCGACTGGGAAAACAATTACAGTCAAAGTACGTACATATGTAAACGTACATATACATAGTACCTAATGCAATATTATACTTTACTGAAGCTTGTATTTTATGAAAATTGTTTTTGGAGTCACAAGTTAGGATTTGGATTTGATTGTCAATATTTTGTGAAGTCCTTGCAGCGAGCCGTATCGGAAGTGTTGGGCAGGCCTTTCACCACACCGGAAATGACACAGTTGCAGAGCACCTATCTCCGCGTCGCTGGGAATTACGAGCTGGATCAGGCTTTGTTCGCTGGCATATGTGCATTTTGTGAGAGGGTGTACGGAACGTACAAACTGGAACAGTGTAGCGAGTGCATTGTCTGCTCTAAACTCACTGTCAATGACAAAGAGAGGCGAGTAATCAACCAATAGTAAATCGGGATCGGTGCTACTGATTGAAATTGGGTTGCACAAAGATTTTTTCTTTGAAAAATTAAAATATCGACTGTGAATGTGAATCATGGTATTAGGAAAACGTTATGACAAATGATATGCTGCCGTGTGCTTGTAATAGCATAATATTCCCATCTTTCCATGCACCTTTTTCATATTGACATTTTATCATTGGGAAACTCCGGCATATGCCCATTTTCCCGTGTTCATCAGTTTATAACTTATTATTATGTTTTGTTGTTACAGGTGTCATGTCAAAAAGGCGAATAAGCTGGAAGAGATGGATTTAACCTTTCTCTCCAACAAAATCAAGATTGGTGAGGCAACGGAGGCTCTCAACGAGCTAGTTAAGGCGCTGACGGAGAAGTACAAATAAGGATTTTTGTTTTTATCAATGCATTTTATGCAGCAATATTGATTATATGTACAGATATGTCAGTATATGTTGAATAAAGAGGTAAATCCGACGAACACGTCTGTATTATGCTGATTCCTTTATTCACGACGTTTGTGAATTCGACGTAAAATCAAAATAACGTAGTACATGTGGCATTAGTACCTTAAATACCGACTCGACGACAACGAAATAAATTGTTTCATAAAGGTACGATAATATGAAAGTTTTTCTTCTCTGTATCTTAGCTTGCTGCACTTGTCGTGTGGGTACGACCTCTCTAAATTAAATAAGTAAAGAAGACTTTTACATAGTAACTTATAAATCAATATACCTATATGGACATTAACTCTCAAGTTGTAGAATTCATTGACTCAATTTTGACGAGAACAGCAGTCTTTGACACTGCTACCCGACGGAGACGACGACGACGTGACAAAAATGTGATCAGTTATCCTCCGGCTTGTAGACGGGTTGAGTTGGGAGAATGTTCTGAAACTGATGTGGGACCATCATTGGACCATGAATGTTTGGAGGCATCATGTTTGGATGGAAGCCAGGATTGGGTGCATACCCTGCATCGTGACAAGAAACAAGTCAATTTAACAAATAAATATTGATGATTGTCACACAGCGGGCTTTTTTCTAGTATTTGTTTAAAACGATTTGAATTGTATTTGTATTAATAAGAACGTACCCATAGCTGGGTGTGGTGGCCGATATGAGATGTGCATCGGAGGGGCCCTTCCCATGGAGGACATGAGCGTAGCCAAGTTAGGGTTGTTGGAATTCATCATCACAGGAGCAGCGTTTGGCGGAGTTGGCAACAATCCGCCTGAGATGGGCACCGGAATAAATCCGGCGTGATTTGGCGGCGGCTGAGGCGGTCCAGACTTGGTCCCATCCGCGGTCATCTTGCGCATGACGGAGGTGGGAGTGAACGCCATACTTGAGACGGGAGTGGAGCTTCGCTTTGTGATTTCCTTTGGCCCTTCGACTGAAACAATGGAATTTCAAAGCACAATTAAATTCATACTCTCCAAGCTTAAAGCTACTTCTGTTAATTTTTTAAAAATAGCAGTCAAGAAATACATACAATTCTGAGGCCGATGATTCATAGGAGGAGGAGGTTGATGCTGAGCCGCAACCGCGTGATTCATGGGAGTTGGCACCTCCGTCACAACGACTCCGGGCACGGTCAGCTTTCGGTGCAGGATCAAGTGGAGAATCCCGGCAAACACCATGTGCTGATGTGGAGGACACTGGCGAGTGATGAAAGTGTCGAGGACGTGACGGAAAGTCCACTCATTCGATTTTGCAACTGGGAATGTTATCAAGCGCATAATTTGTGAAATTAGCATAATCTGGTATACCACATATGTACATATGTATAAGTATTTTTAATATATGCGTATGAAAGACTCACTGTTAGCAAGTTGGATATAGTCCCATTGGGTCACAGAGATGCTGAGAAGGAGATGGTGTAACTCGTACGGAATCATTTGGAGGATTTGATTGGCAGTCATTTGAGGCACTACGTCCTGCATGGTGGGAGACTTGCTCATCATGTTGTTGAAAATATCTTGCAGTGGATTGTTCTTGGTCGATGGATCGTCAGGCTTTTGCGGCTGACCCTTTTGCGAGGGAGACTGCTTGAAGATGTCGAGAACGTTACCGCCTCGGGCAAGGTTGTTTCCTTGCTGAGCTTCTTCTTGAGTGCCTGGCTTGACTGGAGGCTGAATGGGTCTCGGTGCCCCGGGTGCTGGTCCTTGAAGAACCTTTTCAAGCTATGAAAAAAGCAATAAAAACCCCCAATAAGTACTTAGATATGGATTAAATAAGGCTATTCATCTTTCAAAGTTCTGAGATTACGGCAAGTGTAAAACTGTCAAAGAATACGTACCAATGGAGTCATCATCTTCTTGAACGCATCCACATCGTCCTTTGTGGCGGCTGTGGCTTTTGCAGGTTGTGGAACCACCCTTGGCTCTTGCGGCTGCGGTGGTGGTGGCTCCGAGGGGTCAGCCTTCTTCTTTATCAACATGTTGCGGAGCAGTTCGCCCATTTCGTGGACCGCCTTCGACTTATCTAAGTCAACAATTTCTAGATACAATTAATTTTAATGTCATCTTCATCAACTACAGGTTCTCATTTCTTCTAGATTATTATTATCACAAGTATCGTCGCAAACATGGGTTAAAGTAAAGCCATACTCCGTCGGTTTTATTACGTTACCCACTTGGTTGAAATTTATGTTACCGACTCGTTTAAAATACACACGCAACCCATTTGCTAAACCCCACGTAGCCCATTGGTTTAAAAAAGGTGTAACCCACCTGGTTAAAAACCCAGGTAACCCACCTTATTTAAACCCATGTAAACCGCCTGGGTAAAACCCCACATCATCCAATTGGTAAAAACACACATAACCCATTTAATATTCAATAAAAAGGATGGTTATGTATAGGTTAGGTTTGGAAAGGGTAAGGAAAATGGGTGACGTTTTATTATCTAGTGGGAAGGGTTACGTGTACTCTTACCAAGTGGGTTACGTGGATTTTAATTAAGTGGGTAATGTGAATCCTAACCAGGGGGTTACATGTAATAAAACCGACGAACATACAATTGATAATTGTTGTTGATAAAATGGAGCATACCTTCATTTGTAGCATACATATTCTCGGCAAGATCAATGCGACCACCTTTCCCACCGGAGAAGTCAGGAGTGGTAGAGTTCCTTTGGAAAAATTGACTAAATCGTGAGCTCCCGCTGGGTTCGACAGATTCCAGCAAGTCGTTCTACAAAAAGTGCACCAAAAATTATTATTTACTATTACACATTCGTCACGTTTGTGACTTTGAAAGTGTACAAATTAAATTAATTGTGTAGGTAAGCATACCGACAAAAATCCCGGGATATGATCAATCTTGAGAATCTTCTCAATACTCAGGTCCATGGGACTGTCACGTGCATTATCATTCTTAGTACTTTCGCCACTTGAGTCATTCTCCCCACTTGGTTCCGAATTCTCCTTCTCACTACTGCCATTCGGCAGCTCCTCCGACTTGTCCCGCCGGTCATCATCCATGAATCCCCTCAGCTCAATCGTTTCATGCTGCGAAGACGGTCCCCCTGAGCAAAAAAAACGAATCGAAACAATATGTAAACAATGTGATAAAGAAAATAATTAAAGAATCGTAAAAAAGCAATAAACAAGGCAAGACATCATTTGTAGAAGGTACCTGAAAACCACTCAGGCTCCTGCTCATCAAAGTCTTTGCCCCTGTCATTCGAGTATCGCCGATTTGTGTTGTAGTCCCGGTCTCGCGGAAAGTGTGCACCATTTCTCCTCCGAGGCCAGTCGGAGTTGTCAGGAGCGTCAGACCAAGAGTTGGAGTTCCTATGATTACTCCCTGACAAGCGATCCCTGTTCATCCGGTCTCCTCTGAAGTCTCGATCCATGTCCCGGTCCCTGTCCATACGATTCCTGTCACCAGGATCTCGTCGATGATTTCCAAAACGGAAGTTATTGCGGTGGAAATCCCTACAACATTTACAAAAAAAACATTAAATACAAAACTAAACAAACCCTTAATTTTTAAAAATAGCATAACATATGACAGATTTCGAATAACTCACCTGTCAAATCCTTTTAAGGAATCCTCGTGGGGCAGAATTCGAGAAAAGGCAGTGGTGTTGGAACTACTGTGAGAAGGTGACGAGGGATGGGGAGGACCAAATCCTCCCGATGGAAAGTTGCCGCTGTGGGGTCGAAGACTGATTTCATCAGTGTCACGATCCCTTTTGCTTAACTCCTCCTTGCGTTTACTGAAACGATCCATAATTAAAAATCAAAGATCAAATCAACAATCAAATCAACAATCAAATCAACAATCAAATCAACAATCAAATCAACAATCAAATCAACAATCAAATCAACAATCAAATCAACAATCAAATCAACAATCAAATCAACAATCAAAT